>BSBK01001636.1:850000-1145696 GCA_027943335.1 Chamaecyparis obtusa
TACTGATAGGATCATATAGCTTGTGAGCTTTGTTTCTAAAAATGTACGTAATAAATATGCATTTGATACTTTTTTCATCCAACTTTGTTATTTTTTCTTTAGGAATATGTGCATAAGCAATACAACCAAACATCTTAATATGAGCAACAAATACTAGTGTCAAACCATACCAAATACTTTTGTGGGGATCTTATTCAACAAATAAACTACAGTAATGACCATATGTTCCCAAAAACTTTTATCTAGGTTCTTTTCTTTCATCATGCTACAATCATTTTCAACAATAGTTCTATTTTTTCTAGGTCAACCAACCCCATTTTTTGTTGAGTGTAGGAAGTGGTAAACTCTCTTTGAATCCCATGACTTCTAAAATATTCTAGAAACATATTTGACCTATACTCTCCCCCATTATATGATCTAATGAATTTAATGAATTGACGACTGTGTTTTTTAGCTAATTGTTTGAAGTCAACAAATCTATTAAAGACCTATGATTTATCAACCAAACAATAGATCTTTTTTTATGAGAAAAATCATCAATGAAGGTGAGAAAATACTTGGACTTATTTAGAGAGGGACTTTCCATAGGACCACATAAATTAGTATGAATAATTCAAGGGGTTTTCTTGCTCTTCTAAACAAACCAACTAGAAAAGTGTGTCTATGTTGTTTTCCAAATAAACATTCTTCACAATTTTTTTTATCATAAGGAATGACAATCCTTCAACCATATTTTCTTCTTAAGCAAAAGTAAACTACCAAAATGTAGATGCCCATACCCTTCATGCCATAAATGACTATCATGCACCTCTATAGTACTCAAGACCTTATTATGAGAAGAAAAATGAAGAGGGAAACATATGATCACCTGCCATCTATGCTTGGGAAACTATTGCCTATCATTGCGTCTTATATTTAATTTACATAATTCTTATCTTGGAAGTAACTCGATAATTCAATTCAAGCATTTAACTAATTGATAGAAAAAAATCTTTTTAGAGCAAGAATTAACAAAGTATCAAAAATGGGATTATTTTTTCCATTATCATTTTCTAGTTCAATGGTACCTTTTCCTTTATAGTTTTGGGTGAATTATTGCCTTAAAACATGTTTTTCATCCAAATTCATAAACAAATTTTCATGTTGGAAGTCATATGTGAGGAACAATCATAATCAACATATCATAAAGTCTCTTGAACATAGAACTTGTATTTAGAGAACAAAGAAACAATTTTTTTAATCTTCCACAATATTCTCAACATATTTGCTTATGCAATTTTTCAAACTCATAGTGAGCAAACTTGTTATAATGTAAACACTGAATGTGACTTTTGTCTCTACCAATATCCCTACTTCTAGCTCCAAAATTTGTATTTCTTTCTTGAAAACTAGAACCTCATCCTCGATCATAGCCCCTACCCCTATAGTTGTGACTAGACCACCTCTATGTCCATATTTTGAATCATTGTCATTATTAGATCTTATGTTTTACTTAGATGCAAATGTTATTAACTGATTCATTTTAACATTTTCAAAATTTCCTTAGTGTTTGCAATTTGCAACTTAGCTGTATGAGCACCTTGATATACATTTACAAGAATATTCGATGCTTCTTTAGAATGTATAACACCACTTATTCTAAGAAAAAAATGATTGACTTAGTGCATCTTGAATTAGAAATAAGACTCCATAATCTTTTTGTTCAAGTTTTTTTTTTTGATTATTCAATGCATTTATATCTTTAGGTTCTTCATACCCCCTTATTAACAACATCCCACACGTCTTTTAGATCTCAACAAAATATGCATTCTTATATTCCAATAAGCAAAATTTGTTCCATCAAAAATAGTTATCAATAACCTTGACGTACTAACAATATTTCCATCCCAAATAAATAAAACAAAATATTTACCAATATTTAACCCCTTATTATTCAAAAAAATAGGTTTTCCACTTAAATACAAATTTTGACACACTCCAAAAATATATAACCCTTTTCTTTTTCTTTGTAAAATAAATCAGCAATTATTTTGATATAAAGAGAAAAAACTATAAATATTTGAACCTCTAAAAACTTAATGAGAGAAGTGGCTAGTCTCTTTTTTGGTAGTTTTCTAAAAATTATCTTCAATGACTTGCTCTAAACTTATAGTGGATTCAATAACATTATCTAATAATAATAATTCGATTTGAAAACCACAAAATTTCAATTATTTCTTATATAGATTTGAAATAGATAGAGTAAAATAGAATAATAGGAGATTTTTAATGTCTCCACGAGTCTATAGACAGTCTATAATGCATTGGCAGCCTCTTTGATCTCCTCAAAGCACTCAGCAAAACATTTGGCCAAACTATTGCTATCTACGTAACCTTTGACACCAATCACATCCAACCTTAATTTTCCCATGTAGCTCACCATCGTCAAAACAAGTGTCTGAAAAAAAAAAATCACACATCAATACAAGTGTGTCCGTAAAATACACCACACATCATCACATTCTTTCTTGCTCTCATGTAATTCTTTTCGGGGAGGAATGAAGAACAAAAGTGGAAGATTATTTGATATAAACACTCTTTGGGAAACAGATTACGACTTTCTTCGAGCTGGTTAATAACTTACCTGAGGCAAACCAGAGACCGAGAAAAACATGTTCTTCACCGGAATTCCATTCATCGCTATCTTCTCCATCGGGCCGATCAGATTCGATATTGCTAACGTTGCATTTGCAAGAGTCTTATAAAATCTTTTAGCAGACGCCTGCAATACGACAACTGTAAGTAGAGACAGAGAAATATAGTAATCCGAATGCTACAACACACTAGTGATGCAGATAGATTTTTATGTACTGAAACAAGTTACATAATATAGAGGATTGCATTCAAGCATCAAGTCTGAAATAGTTTAAGTGTTATAGAGTGAAGTAAAACAACTGGAAAACCCACCACATAATAGACGTCTAAAACATATGTAGAAAAAACTAATTCCTCAAGACTGCAATACTCCATATGGTTTATTAAAAGCAATAGATATTTTCGCATACCTCACGCCCCAGGTAACCGAGTAGTCGACCGGTAATGAAAACTTCACGTGACATTTTCTTGCGATCTAACACTTTTTTGGCTTCCCGTACGAAATCCAATGGAGTCTCTGCATCAGCGGTGAGCATGGGTATATGTAACATCCCCAGGTGGTTTCCCCACGGTGACCCACTTTCAGCTTTCATCATCTCTTTTATATCCTGCATTAAAATAAAATATTGTCTATTATGAATGCTTCATGAGCCAGAACATTGTTTGATGTATACAATATACATTGCGTTTGACCTTCAATCCTGACAGTACTCTTGTATTAATGGCAACAAGTCCTGTTACTCTGAACTTTCTCATTTCCTGACTGTTTCCTCCTGCAAACACATACACATTAAATCAGTAGTCACAAATCACAATGCAGCTAATGTTTGAGTATATCCATGGTCGTAACTCTCACTAACCTTGAGAATAAGTCACTTGCAGGTATCGTAGAAAACCGTAGGATATAACGCCCATCATCACATCATTTACTGTCTGGAAAAGCAAGTCATCGAAATAAGGCTGGCACGATGGACGAGATAGAAAGTATAAATATATATAATGAGGGTAAGATGAGAGATGTTACTCCGCCGATGGAATTCTTTATCTTTTTAATATCTGCCATTGAGAAGGTGACATGGGTCATAACTTTAGGCAGCATCTCGACACCTGGAGGCCCTCGAATGGGTAGCTTGCTATCGTCCATCCACATCATTCTCAGGAAGGTGGTAGTGAAGTCACAAACAGTGTACCACAATACAAGAACAAGCACAAATAGCCTCTGCAACATGTAATACATAAACTTGGCCGAAACCCATGAATAACATGATGGTGGGCTAGCTTTGTGGAGCAGAGGTTTGGAGGAAGGAAAGGTGAGGGGAAGATTTGGATGTTCTGCTCTGGTGACACAGCAAAAGAATAAAGACATGAGAGAAGTACCATCGCCTAAGGAATGGTGCATGTTTATAATCAATGTGGCTCTCGCCTTGCTTGTATTGTAGTTGAGAAAGTGAAACTGCCAGAGGGGCCGATTCTTAGGAAGAGGAGTAAGGTGAATGTTGCAGATATAATCATTCACAAGCTCATCATATTCAGTTTGGCCTGGAGGAAAGTGTGGAACAATTACATGCTCATCCACGTTCACTTCACTTTTCACCCAACGCAGCACTCCATTCTTGTCCTCGCTCTGCCACCAAACAACAATTATATTAAAAGTCTACAACAATTATATTAAAGCAATTCTGTTGGAGTTTGCCTAGTTCTTTTGTCTTGGGTTTTATGTTTTTTTTGTGTTTCTATTGTTAAGAGTTGGTTTCTGTTTACTAGTTATAGGCTAGTTTTGTTTCTGGGTTCAAGTCTGTTGGCGGGCTGATTTTTTTGGCCCTGTCTTTTTTTGGTGGGTTTAATGTCTTATCTTTTGTAACTGCCTTGTAAGGGATTTCAAGTCCCCCCAAAACTTGGTTTTACCAGTATTAAAAAATAATTAGATCTGAAGATTTTCACAATCCATCAAAATAAAGATAAAAACATAATGTTGTTTCTGAATTTGATTGTGTGCACTATTTTTACATCAATAATAAAATGGTACGTAGAGAAAGTGAAGTGCGTACCATTATGGCGCAAAAGCGGGGATTGGAGGGAAGAAGAATGTCGTTGATGGCTTTCTTGGCTGAGAAGACATGAATGGGTTCTTCCAGCTCGAAAATGGCGTGGGTGCAGACGGACAGAAACGAAGTACTGAAAGTCTGGCCAAGCGGACTCACCGCCTCACCGCCATTACCATTCACCGACTTTGCTTCCATTTTGATGACCCGCCAAGATGTGTGCTGCTTCTCAAATGCTGAAACAAATGTGGATATATATTACCTTGGCATTAAATGCTGCATTGATCATCTCTTACATGTGCATTAAATTTGCCTTGAAACGACCACCAACAAAGTTTGCTTGCATTATTACTAGACACCTAAGACACCTAATTACTGGAACCCTAGTAATGACATTGAATGGTGTAAATTGCATCTGTGAAAATCCACGATGGGAAATGTATACAGATATCTATGCCAGCCAAAGTGCATGTGCACTCTTTAATATGTCCTGATACATGGGCTTTTAAAATTTACTCTCTTTACAATAATAGAGCATTTTTAACGGGAGTAGCTAATCTCCCAACAAAAAGTGCATGTTAAGATACATGACATCCATCATGTTATACACCGATGGCAGTAGAGAAAACGGAGGTATGATGAACGATGATGGTAACAAACGTTATAGTGTTTGAAAACTTCACACTTTTAAAACTCATGTTCGAAAATAATTTCAAATAAATATTTTGAGTCTATAAAGACTAAAGTTTCGATACAAAAATCACATTAGTAAAACCCACAATACAAGGGACTCAGTCAATAAGTCAATGGTCGAATGCATAAGTTGACAAGATACCAATCAATTCCTTACAATATAGAAAAAAAAAAGAAATACAATTACCACCATAATTGTCAAAATAATAAAGCATACCTTTATCGGAAAATAAGTGGAAAGTCAATCATATGTCGACTGTCTTAAAGAAATCACAATAAGAGATGTCACATCAAATACAAACAAGTACAAACTATCATGTCAAGATAACAACTCAAGAGATTTTCGACCAACTGTCGATTCATATTAGTAAAAGATTAAGATTAGTTCAATTATGAACTTCCATTCCATAAAAATAAAAGTAAACATCAAAGTCAAGAAATACCATCATGACGAATACAAAGAAACGTATAGCACTGAAAGGTAAAGTCCTTCTTGAAAGAAACTTCAAACACTTGTTCACAAAAGTCAGCTAGGGAGATAATATTGTGGGGGTGCGTTTCCACCCTACCACAAAGCAGTTTTGCCTCCTTGAAATCTTTCCTAACACGAAAGATACCCAGCCCAGCTAGAAGTAGACTAATAAACTAAAACTCATCGAAGCATTAGAATTTGTGCAACACAAGGTCTGTTCTCAACGCTAATATGATGAATCATGTCATAAAGTTGAACTCTCTTTCAATCAATTAGTTTACCAAGATACATTCACATTATGAACTCACACATAAGACATAAGGGTACACAAGATTCATAAGAAACATTATAATCAACAATTCTTTCTATTTGATTCTAATTCATAGAAACTGATTCCATCTCTAGCATATGAAAGCATAGTAACGATAACATAATCATACTCTTCTTGATGTAGTCAAGATTTATTATGAAATCTCAAACATCTTCTTAATAAACTGGTTAATGTCATCCCAATACATCATGATATTGTTCAGGCTTAGAATTGTTACCTAAAATCAGGCATTAAGGCTAACAACAATTCTATTCTGACAATGGAAACCTCTCCTAGCTGTGGGTAGACTATGAATGGAGAGGAATCTTCAGATTCTAGGCCGGTTCCTATAAAATATGGAATATCACTTTCCTGATCTGCAATTGTTGGGAAAAGGGAAAGAATACTATAACTTAAAAAGATTAGGGTGATACACCAATGAATAATTCAGATTTTGCAAAAGAGATGAAATTCAATCTTGACTCACAAATGAATACCTTAACACTCTGAATCTCTGCTCAACATATAGGTTAATAAATTCATGCTATCAAGGTTCTACCACAAACAGCTTGGACAATTAACAAACATACATTTCTCATACAAGGCCTAGAGGCAATTGATTATCTTGAGAAGGAACAGAATTTCATTCACTTCCTTTAGATAATAAACTATTTGACACTTGTTAGAAAAGATGAAACAAGATTCAATATTGAAAAACAAGTACACAAATATGAATCAAAGAATCTGGTTCATTCTTTCAAAAATCTGACAAAAATGATTACAAAAATGCCCTGATAAGCACTTAGGAACAATATGTTCACTATATGCCCTCTCTCCAAAATCTACAACCTCCTAATTGATCACCAAAAATCAATTTTATAACCAGCTCCAGCTTCAAATTCGAAAATCTAAGCTCCTCAATCTTAGCCTAAAAGCGTGCCTAAAAATATGCCACTACATTAAGTTCCTCAAACATGCCTCTTTTCCTAAATTTTTGGCCTAAAAATATAAGGAATTAATCTTTTTACACAAATAAAATATGCCAAAAATTATACAAGGGATTAATATTAAATAAAAACTTAATACTAATTACACCACCCCTATACCCTAACTCCTGTTTCCTAACTTAGATAAAAATATAAGTGTGAACTATTACAAAGTGGAGAAATCGACATGACCCTCAATCCACTTGCAATGCATTTGAAAGAACGATGGGGATAAGGATGAAAGGTGGCATGTTCATTTTTTGAGGCTAAGCTGACACTGTCATGCATTGAATGTGTTGCTTTACTTGGCAGACTCCAAAACAGTTATTCCATTTTCCTTGGCATTTGTGTTTGTGTTCTCTTGAAGCTTCTCAGATAAATCTCAGGGAAATGAAACCCTAAGCTCCTGTAACTATGAAGGAGCTTGGCTTGACTATGAGAATCTTCGACTGTTGCTGGACTCGAGCCTTCATCTGTTACTTCCTTTGTATGCAACTTTGTTAAAACTCGACATTTGTGTTTGTCTCTCCATCAGTGAACTGTAAGTTATTCTTCGAACTCCCTGTTGATTTTGCAATGAACTACAAAGTTTGAGCATGCATTTCTCCTTGTTAACTGTTTGTTCCATTGTTGCATTTGATATACTCACAATTTATGAGTTATAGTTGTATCTTTGTTTTCAACAGTCGAACTTGTTATTTCGTTCCTTTACTTTGCATTAGTCGTGGGTATATTGAAGGTTCTCTTTTATGACCATGAGCCCATATCATGCTCTACGACATCTATTGTTATGCATCTCTATTGAATTGTTCCTTAACTTTCATCTTCTTCCGCTATGGCTTATAACCGTGGCTTCATGGCTTCATGCATTATACTTGTTATTCCCCATATTTACATGGGCTTTATTCAATATGGCTTGATGCATTTTGTTGAACTCACTATTGTTTATCTGTTATTTTGTACATGCAGGTTTGAAGGTTTATGAAACCGAACTTGTTCACCACAGTTCACATGCCATATGAGGTACTCACTATGTGTAATGCTTACTATACTGTGACTATTCATCATGCTGTGACTTGCTTACCACCCGTGAGCTGGGTTTATAACTTAGCATCAATTGCGGGTTTGAAGTGTCATTGCCTTCATTGATATTCTCTATTTATATTTTGAACTCATTGTCAGTATAAACCGTGGCTTTGATTTGTATCCAATAATCACTGTCTCGGCATCCACTATTATTAATGATGTCAACCTTGGTTTTAATAACAGTCAAACACTGTTGATCTCCTTTTACTATATGGGTTCGAAAGTTTGTGAACCCGAAACTTGTTCACCATAGTTACACTGACAACTGTGAACACATTTGAAGCACTTATGACTGGCATAGATATAAACTTGTTTATAAACCAGTAACAGTCACTGTTTTAACCGTTGCTATTCCATTTGATTCTTAAAGCCGTGATTGTTACTAGTTCATAAGAATTCTTCAGTTTACTAAAGGAAATAATAATCCCTTCACACTTTGATAACTGGAATACCAGCAAGCAGCTTATGATCATTACCTGAAATTGCACAGCAACACACTTCTCATATTGATGGAACTTTGAATTACTGTCAACTGCAACTTTATCAATTTTAGTATCTACCTCAGCATATTCTGTGATAATATAGAACATCCAAATTGTTGACTCTCTTTTGCTGACATAGACAAAACCCTATGTAATCAACAGATATAAACTTGATGAACTGGTGAATTCTCTACTTTGCAAATCAAATATGATGAGCTTGGCCATGATGGACAATTGCTTTAGGAAACCATGAAAACACCTCAAGTGATGACTTACTAAAGTTGCAAGGTTATAAGTGAAAAATGTTAAAGATATAGTCTGTTATACATAAAACCATTGCATCTTTCTCTCATAACCTTCGCAAACCTTAGAAGGTGATTATGACTGAGAGATGCTCAACACACTTTCTTATTTCCACAACAGATAAGTACTCTGTCCTTTATGATATTCTTATGTTGGTTACACATGCTCTATTCTAGTTTATACATATTTTCCATTTTATGTTCAGCTTGCATCCTATAGCTTTGTCCACTGTAAATAATTCACATTGATGTTGAATCTGCACTTAATATGATAAGTACAACAAGATGAAAATGTCTATTTGCTGTTAATGAAGTTCGAGCACGGGCTCGTGACACTCAAAATAATAGAATGTTAAATAATGAGGTTCGAACACGGGTTAGTGATGCTCAATAAAAACAAACTGTAAACACTTTATGATTTTATAGCTTAATCTTGAAGCACTCTTTTGTATTCAGCAACAACTATGTTTATGATTTGAAAATGTACTTTGAAACAGTAAGGACATATTTGTACTAGTATTTATGCATCACCATTTGTATCCTGAACTGGAAAGTTGGCAATCATTGGCATTTTCTGTAACATTCTTATCATGGGAAACCAGTTTGATCTGCATCTTTGATAATGACTGAAAGTGAAAACCAGTCAACTTTTATCTGCAAAAATAATATGTTAAGCTTTCAAATAACATTATTATGAAGTACATTATCTGAAAAAGGTTTCTCAGTTTGAAACATACTAAGTCCCTTTAATTCAGACACCTAGTTAATAAAAAGGACAACATACACCACAATCATTAGTAGTAAAAGGTTTCATGTCAGAAACAAGTCCCTTTAACACTACCTTGCAGTGAGTGTCGGTGTACATTTCCTTATTTCATTTAACTTTCCAGATTAAGATGCAATATTGAAAACTTGATTGCTACAATATGTTATTTGTTTCTCATGTATTGCTTAGATCCATCAGGATCTAATCACATTTTCCTTTCTCATGCAGATATGAAACCCTAAAGACCTAGATGCAGATGGAGACCCAGAAGATGAAGACCTAAATGCAGAGACCTAGCAGACAACCAGTTGACTCAAAGACAAGACAAGGCAATGCATGGGACCCCTATTCCATACTTCAATCTTTCTTTTCAATTCTGCAATGTACTCTAACTATTAAATTGAAATATGAAACAAGAAAGGACATTTGTATACTACATTTAGTTTGAATGCACAATGTAATGATCATTCATGAATTTTGAATTTTGCAATATTTGATCAATACTTAGAGTACAATGATGACATCTAGAATGAATGCAATAAGTACATGTAAACTAACAAAACCTGCAAGGTAGTGTTAATTAGAAAAACAAATGCAACCTTTTCCTATTAATGCTTATTGTATTGTATGTTGTATTTTTGAGTAACAGATATATTTCACAATACACATGAACACTTCTCCTACTCTTTTCACATATAATTAATGAAATATTCTACATGAATAATGTATGGTTTACTCTATACTCTTTTGACATCATCTAAGTGTTCATAGAATCAAGTTACTTTTATTCCAAACCCCTATGCAAAGTTCTTAAGGTTAAGAATAAATTACACATTAGTTCTACTTTCATTATATCAATTTTCAATCAAACACACATATAATCTTTGAGCTTCCTTAGTCTCCCAGTACATCTAGCACGAATCCTTTCCTTTAATTTAAAACAATAAAATCAATTGGTCAACAACATTTCTCATTAATAGTTAAATAACATATACACTTCCATACTCAAATCATAATTCAACTAAATCAATCATAAGAAATATACAAGTTTGAAATTTATAATGCTAAGTGTGATGGTTTTCTTCTTTTGCTTTTACATATGCAATTATATGACCGAATCAGAGAATCAAGTAAATTTTATATTTTTAACCAATTCAATCAATCCAATGGTTATTAAAACATGGAAGACTAAGGTTTTGGTATTGAAACATGTTGCACATACTCTCATTCATTTCCAGTGATTTATGTAAAAGAACAACACCCAGTTTTGAACACACCACATATTCGCATTAATAACACTAGCTACTATACCCAAGACGGTGGTTTTAATAGATGAAAGTCAAAATGCTATTACAGATCATGGTAAATATATTATTAAATAATTTGATGTTTTCTCAAAACTTGATGACAAAGAGACATTTTAATAGCCTTAAATAGAACCACACATGATTATGCCCTATGGTTCTAATTCTGAAAGAATATATATAATAATTTAATTAGGAAAATGCATCAAAATTAAACCTCCGGCCTTCCTACAAAATGTCAAGGACTATTGTCTATGGTTTGTTATTACCAAAAATAATATTCACACTATATATTTCATATATATACAGTAAGAATTAAAAGTGCAAGGTCACAAATGTTAATTACTTGTAGAAAATGACCTCATTAAGATCGATGCTCGATCTTGCACACAAGGCTTGAGAAAAGATATAGATTGAAGTTCCAAGCTTGAAAATATTGACAACCTTCTCATAAGAATTAGATACATATCGTCACATATGGAATGTAGTTTTACCATTTAAAGAAACAAGAAGGTTTTATTTAAAGAATATTGTAGAGAGACAACTACAGGCCCTGATTTGATTCAATGGAAATATACATATTTCAATCCCCAAAATTCTATCTTGAATGACTAGTTTGGTCTATGTACTATTTGAAGCCAAGTTTGAAAGACAATACATACATATCATTCTAATAAACCCAAATCACATCACCCAAAGGAGCGGGCGAATTAATTTTAACAACCCTTCCAATTTCTAATTATCCATCACTAGTCAAATAGTTAACAGAAAAAACAAGAAAGAAAAGAACCTGAAATTTTAATGGTGAATCTGAAAAACTTCTTGACTCTTCAAGATTTTTCGAGAAAGGTTCCCTACTCCAGTCTAGCATCTTGAAGAGGTATTCTGAAGATAATTCGTCTCTCCCAAAAAAAATCTCTTGCCATTCTCTCCATCTTCCATGCATGAGCATGCACAAGGTATCTTTTCCTTAAAATAGGACCTCTTTTTTAATGACCACTCACGATTCCTTTCATTTCATTTTATATTCAACAACTCCATATTGTACAAATTTATCCACTTACACACTCCATGATACCATGCTTCTGTGAGGCTCACTAGCCAATTATCATCACACGCCTCTATCTGTGTTCACAAACTTTGTAATTTAAAATATCCATTTTTTAGTACCTTTCTGTTGGATTTCTATTTACTATCTTAGAGCTTCCAACATTGCATAAAACAAGAAGGATTGAGGAAGTTAATTAACAATTATGAACATGGTAATAATGGCACGTGGGAGCAGAAGCAATAACAGAGCGGGCAGATGTCGAGTGGGCGGGGTCCCTGGTTTTGACGAGGATGAGGGCGATTCGGATGATGTAGATGATGACCCAGGAGGGGGTGTCAGGGAGATCATGGTGGGGGGCTATTGGTTTTGGGCCCGGGGCCCTCATCTCTCTCCTTTTGTGGCTTCTAAGTTTAGGGTCTGGGCTCTCTACGACTGTATATGCTTGGGGGGGGTTCTTTTGCACATTTTTTTGGAGAGGCGTTGGCCATAGTTTTCTTAGAAGGTTTTCAAAGGTGAGTGGCTACTTAGGGTCCTCCTTTGGGACGCTGTTGTGCAGGCCTATTCCTGGGATCATCACTCTCTCTGTAACGCCCTACCAAGGAACCCTTGGCTCAAGGACATTATACTCATTAAGTCATACACACTATACAATTTTTTTCAATATAGTAGTAGAACATAATCTAATTTGACTTATTTAATGTTACTAGAAGTCAAGAGAATAAAGAGATCATACTACTTGTCCTTCTCAATTAACAAATTATTATTCTTGCATACTTGAATATCGCTAACTTTCTTTTGCATGATGACCACCATGTCCAACACCTGTAACTACACACATGTCTAAACATCTAGATGCAAACATTAGATAAAATTCCATCATACATAAATTCTTTATTGATAGCTTAGCTATGAGAATCATTATTAAGAAGAAGTGAAATCATTGCATTAGAAACTTAAAGACAAACCCTAAGGGACTAGACCTAAGCCTCGGGGGCTCATCATCGATGGCCTTGCCTACGTTCACGCTCATAGACTTCGTAGTTTGACTCTCCCCATTCTAGACTATCTATTTATAAAATCAAGAAAGCGGGTACGCAACCCTTTCTAGGGCCCTATTCCCTAGACAATTTTCCCATCGGCTGCCTCCCACTTAGGTGGAACCTAAATAAAATCCTATACTTAATCCATAACCTCATACTAATTCCACAACTCAAGGTAGAGTTAAAATCATATTATTATATATATATATATATATATATATATATATATATATATATATATATATATATATATATATATATATATATATATATATATATATATATCATTTTCTTTTATTAGGTATCTAGTTTATAAAGTACTAATCCTAAATCATAGCTTATAGGATAAACAAGAAAGATACAAGGGAGATTTGTCCAACCCTTTTATTATAATTCTAATAATCATTTCTTATATAATTAAAAATAAAATCAATATCTTTACAAGATTCACCACTGGTAATAATAATTATTGTTATTTTATAATAGTGTGAACTTAGCAACTCTATCAAAATAATAATTCAATAAATATGACTATCTACAAGGCCTTGAGAAATGAATGACAAATAAATATCCATTGTAATATAATGAGTGTACTAAATAGATTATTTACCATATTCATGCAATGAATATTCTTTAAACTATATAGTAACCAATATGTGGACATTATTTACAAAATTAAAATAATTAAAAATAAATAGTTTTAACGTGGAATTAATTTATTAGCACAAGTCATTACCTAAGAAATTATTTTTCAATAACTTATGAGATAAGCAAAGCCTCAAGGCATAGGATTTCCTCATTATTTTGATTTGAAAATTATTGACCATATATTCAAAATAATAATTTTATATCTATAGTTCTTATTAATATAAAATGATTTTATTTCCCTTAAAGAAATAAAACTCAAAATCAACCAATACCGCTATTGCATATATATTCTAGTACCTTATTATACCCAGTCATTTTTACTATCCAAAAGATAATATTTCTTTTTATCTAATGTTAATTTATATTAAATAAAATAACTATGTTTCTAAATATTCATACTCTATTATGATTTGTGGTAATTGTTAAATTTTAATAAAATAACACTGACTTAAAATAGCTATAACTTTCACATACGTTAACCAAATTAAAAACTTAAATATGTTTCAGAAAGGGAAGAATGTGAAGAAGAGAAATTTGGAATTAATTTTTAAAATATCATAACCAAGTGTGAGCAGATTTTTCTGCAACAGAACTCATTTATTTAATCCGAAAGGTAATTCATTACAATATCTAAAACATAAATAAATAGTGCTCAATAAAATTAAAATTATTAAATTACACAAATTAACCATAAGACATCATGAAGGAATATTAATATCAATTTAATATAATCTACAAATTTACAAAACTAGATTAAAAGATAAATCAATATTGTTAAAATATTAAGATCCTAAACCCATAATATATATTTTATTCAATACCCTAACTTGTCTCCTACAAAGCATAAACAAATATAAATAGCGGCATAAGATATTCAAAAATTTAAAGCAATGGAGTGGTAAAAACATTAATGGATGAGGAAAAAATAAGTGAAAATATTTATCCACAATGGAATAAAATTTAAAGCAAATTCACATAGCATAACAATAAATTAATATCACATAACTGGTTAAGGGTACTCACCTCTTTTCTCTTTTAGCGATGTTCAGAGGGTTCATTATTGAATGTATGTTGAACTCTATTATGTATGTGTTGGTACATCCCTTTTCTTGATCCTCAAAATACCCTTCCATGAAATCTTCTTTTCTTCATCTTTTCACACAAACATAAATCTCCCCCTTGTGCATTTATTTCTCTCTCCTCACAAATATAATTATACTATGAACATAATTTTATTAATTCCTATCCCCCTCCCTTCACACAGGAGATCCTCTTGTATATAGATTAGGGAAGGTGGTTGCACAGGTAATCCAACCGATGCAACCATCCCAACTATATTAGTTATTTGCTAATATTATGGTTTTCAAAACCATTCCCGTGAAGGGATAAATAAATATTATTTAATAACAATTTAATCTTTGTCTCCTAAATTTAAGGGGGCAAAAATAGATAATATGACTTTTAGGAATACTTTACTAAATTACTCACTATGGTAATTTACCAAGGTATTTCCCAAACATAATTATATCATATACTTACCATAATCTCATAATAATTTCCTCCACATAATTAAATTATTATATAATAATAATATATATTTATATATATGTATTCATAGGCATATGTGTGCACCCATATGCTTATGATACATATACCATAGTAAGACATATTATTACTAATATTATAAATATTTACTTTATTGTGAATATTATTATTTTAAATCAAATACATTATAATTTGAACTCACTTACTAATTCATATTCTTCACAAAATATAATAGTGAAAAATATTAGGTAACTACTGACATAAGTTGGATTTTACCACTATTATTAAAACATTATTAATACTATAAGTTCTTTATTATTATTTTATAATTAATAGCTCAACTAACTCTTAAATAAATAAAATATATATGGGTATGCTTCTCAAGGAAGTCACTAACCCAATGGCAACTTGGGACCCCTTACAAACTAGAGGTCTCAAGTTTCACTCCCACCCTCTATACTAACAAGATATACAAGAGAGAGAGAGAGAGAATCTATAAAGTAGGAGTAAATATAGGAGTAGGTAATTAGTTTTATTTCCTTTTATATTTTATTTATTATTTTTGTTTATTCACTTTGCATTTAGTATATTTATCTAAAGCCACCTTACACATCAAAATCTCATGCTCCAAAAATGTAAGAAACAAGTAACGCACTCCACATAATCTAATAACTAAGATCACACAATAATTTACTATCAGCACAAGGATTGACTCAGAAACTCCCCACCTAAGGGACATAAAAGGGTCAAAGGTAGGATTTCCCTCTTGTGGAACCTTGGTGATATCTCCATAACAACTACAATGATCAAGGATTTTGAGGGCTCACTTAGACTTGTGGGACCAGGTGGAGACGATGCCTGGTACCTGCAAGCCTGCATCACTGAGAAGAGATACACGTGCATATACATATACAATAAGACATTTGCAAATAGATGACTAGGATCAATACATCGTGTGGACCTCAACTAAGTGAGTAACTACGACTTCATCCTGAGTCATGAAAACACATCATTAACATATACATTAAGCATGAGGCATCACATATATATAATGGTTAGCTTCCAAATCCTTGGGTTAGCTCTTTAATCTTCATAAGTATATACAAGATGAATGATTTCGAATTTAACAAACAATAATCATAGTTGAGTATATCTAAATATCTGATAAGCATATCATCATAACATAAATGTGAATGCATAGCTCTGATCATCATAATGTAAAATGTCCAAATCAAATAGTCCAAGTATAATCATTGGAGAGGGTGTTACATCCTCCCCCCCTAAGATGAGACTTACTCCTGGAAGTGAGCAAGTTAGAAATGGAAATACATGAGACATTATCTCCTACACACATTTTAATTGATATCCCATGCATAACTAATCTTTGAATCCATGCACTGTAAAAAACATGAAATATATATTCCAATCAATTTTACTATCACCAACAAGGATAACTCTATCTTGATCAAATATCAGTATGGATAGAATTTTCCCTTTACTTAGAAAGTAAGAACCAAGGTAACTAGCTTGAACCACTCAATTTTCCTTAAAACATATCAAGATGTTACAAATTCCTTCTTTTTCAATACATGTAAATCAAATTTTTACTTTCATCCAACACAACGATATATTTCAATCTAATATAAAACATTGAGCATATCCAAATGTGCCTCATAAACAATCATATCAGTCCACATCACTAGGATTACACATCACAAGGATCAAGAGTGGATATGCCTCTCTAGACAAGCTCTTACTCCAGGATACAATACCAGCCTCATCTTATATCCAAAATCTATAATCAATACCTCACATAGTGGCTTGATGGTGTCTTGGGCCTTTGTCATGAAGACCCTCCATATAAGTCCATGTGTCATATCCCTTGTTTGTGTAAGGTGGTTAGCCTCCAAGGAACATACACCACACATAGAAAGGTAGTGGATACTAGCTGCATAATAGCCTCACATACCCCCATCCTCAAGGGTTCCCTACGTCTACTTCCTCGTATACACTCACCAAGTCTGCCTCCTGCGTCCTTAGTGAGGAATCACAACACAACACAAGACCAACATTATGAAAGGAGATAGTTTAGCCATCAAAGCTCAACAATAATATTAAATAAATAAATAAAATAGAATTATCAATCTCAACAATAAGATAAGAAGAATCCAAGATAAATTTCATAAGTCTTGGCTAAACTATTATAGGAAAAGATAAGAAAATTGTTGGTCTACACAACTGAAGATAAAATAAATTCACCATAAATTGCACATCACATCACTGTGTGACTATATCTAGTCACCTCACGAGGAAGGAGGGAACAATGTCCAGCTATCGCAATAGCCCTTCATGTGGTTGGGCCCAGGCAACACTACCCACATGGCATAGGGGGTTCACCTCGGCAACACCCCTACATCGGATGGTGCAGAATAAGCATGCCGACCCACCCAGCATGACCATACACCAAGTGGAGTAAGCACACTCTAGTCATATGCCACATGGTAGTGTTCCTTGTGGAGTAGGCACACATAGGACACACCCCGCATAATGATGTCTCTCATAGATCATCGTTGTAGCCAGAGGTATACATGGCTTGGGCCCACCCATATGCCTACCACGTCTACAAACCGAGCATACATGGGTGCCCCTCTACAAGCATGCAAGTATCACCAATATACTCTGCATCAAGTAGGAAACAAAATACATACATATACTATGCCTTCACGTAATCATGTACGTGGCATCTAGTTCTTGAGCTCGGCTCGCTACCATCAACAACATGACATCAACACCTCACACTATGTCGGAACAATAGTGGGGCATGGCATCATATTCATTACATTATGTCAGAACATGTGCGAATATGGTATCCATCACAGCATGGGCTAACCTAATCTCCCTCCACATGCTGGACCACATAGAAATGTACATATCCATAAATCATATATCTCCTCTTATAGGCTCATATCAAGTACTGGTTTTGTGCTCAAGAACTGTGGAAATTAGGATAATCACTTATGAACCAAATGTTTAAGTTCATCATAAGGGGAAGCATAGTTTACTCTTTTCCCTCAAGTAGTGGAAGCTAAGGTCACTTCGCGCCACCATTATACGTACGCCACATAAATACCTGAGGAAATGGTGCTACTACTACCCCTCCACATACTAAATTACCAACACTCATGGGTTGGCACTCAGTAGGGTGGCAAACAAGAAAGAAACAAATGAGTGGTATGGTTCTCCCATACCCTTATCCAAAACATAACTTTCATGGATGGTAGTTATATTGCACCACTCCATGGAACTCAAATAATTACTGGTTATACACAACACCCAACATAAGCATTGGCACTAGTTTTATCACATTTACAAGGAAGTACACAATAACATCACATAGTATCCATATATTCCAATTTTTATTTTATTTTATTTTCACAACTCACTTTGTCTACCTAGTACAAAATACCAATGACATACTTAATCATATTTCACCTCCTCATGGGCATATGTCAATATCCAATGTACACATATCAATCTCTGCCATTCCCATAATATGAAACAATAACATCTATTTGCAAGATGACTTTAACTTATATAAAATAAGGCACAAGAAGAAATGATACACTATATTTCTTCAAGAGTCATTGAATCAACACATATTTGTTTTAATTAAGGAAAGGAAACAATAAACTTGTACTACGTACATTTATTAGTCACATAATAAATTCAAAACTAATCATTATAAACTATTTACTTTTCACCCAATCAGGGGCACCAAGAGTGGACCAAGTATCATCTTTTCAAACAAATGAATTAGCTAGGTACTTTCATTACACATGATAAATCCCTCCAATAAAGACACAACACACCATATAGACATTTCAAGACACTAGTTTTCACTAACATAATGACTTCAATACTAATAAGGAAATACATTGAATTCTCAATTGCCTAATATTGCAATTTGGGGAGGATAATCACATCATTACTGGACTTACCATAGCATTCATATTTCATCTAAATATTACCTATTCACCAAGTCAAGAACAAACAATTTCAGAAAGATAGTCAAGAAAATATTACATCAACCCTACCTATTCCTTCAATAATTGTACGAAAAGAACACATGTTCCTTTCATTATGAAAAAATCCTAATTTCATCTCTATGGTTAATCCCTACATAGGCTTATAGTCACAAATGGACATTAGGTCTTTTAGCCAAGAATTTCCAAAATCAACAAATTAACTCATATTTTTACTTCATATAGATAACATCATTTGATGGTCATTCATCATTAATAGAGAAGAGATATTTATTTTTAATCTGTGGTTATTATTATCAAATAACCCTAATGTAATTTCATGTAAACATTCAGGTGTTATAAAAACAAAATCAATCATGCATCATGTCTCATTATCATTTTCATAAAAATCCAAAGAGAAATACTCACAATGTTAATTTAGCAGATGTTCCCCACCATTTGTAATTCTTCAACAACAACATGACCAAAAGGATTACCCAGGAATTTCAATGTTGAAACATAATTAATAAGGTCCTAAACTCATGTTTTGTACAAGGATTTGTTTTTCAATTCTATTTTAAAAATAGGGAAAAAGAAAGAGAAAGACACAATATTTCAATCCTTACAATAGCCTATAATATGTATGCAGTAACTTCATCATTTGCATCTATAATAAGGAGAACTACCATGGTAACATCATTAACTAAATTCATTGATCACACATAGCTATTATGATATTTAAAATAGAATAAAGTGTTAAGCCTTTTCAAGTTAATCAAGCAACCTATACTCGCTATAACAAGCACTCGTGATGAAAAGTTTTAGAGGAGATATGCTTGGCTACTGTCAACACTTATGGTACAAAATAACTTGTAATACTAATTTGAGTATTTCTAAGAGTACAACAAAAAGGTGATATAAAACATGTGGAATTCATTAACATTTATTTATTAGAAAGATATCCACTATCTATGAAAGTACTCAAGAGGCACATTCATTATATTTAGAATGCAAAGTAGAAGTAATTTATGTAAGACAACCTAACCATAGAAGCATGGGTAAACTTCATAAAACACTATAGAATGAATACCAAGAACATAGTTCCTATATTTAGGATCAAAATAAAACTATGCAAAGTACTGAGAAATAAATGAGCTAGGAGTCTCAGAGTTCCCAGTGCGGAAACCTAGCACTCTGATACCAAATGTAACGCCCCACCAAGGAACCCTTGGCTCAAGGACATTATACTCATTAAGTCATACACACTATACAATTTTTTTCAATATAGTAGTAGAACATAATCTAATTTGACTTATTTAATGTTACTAGAAGTCAAGAGAATAAAGAGATCATACTACTTGTCCTTCTCAATTAACAAATTATTATTCTTGCATACCTGAATATCGCTAACTTTCTTTTACATGATGACCACCATGTCCAACACCTGTAGCTACACATGTCTAAACATCTAGATGCAAAAATTAGATAAAATTCCATCATAAATAAATTTTTTATTGATAGCTTAGCTATGAGAATCATTATTAAGAAGAAGTGAAATCATTGCATTAGAAACTTAAAGACAAACCCTAAGGGACTAGACCTAAGCCTCAGGGGCTCATCATCGATGGCCTTTCCTACGTTCACACTCATAGACTTCATAGTTCAACTCTCCCCATTCTAGACTATCTATTTATAAAATCAAGAAAGCGGGTACGCAACCCTTTCTAGGGCCCTATTCCCTAGACAATTTTCCCATCAGCTGCCACCCACTTAGGTGGAACCTAAATAAAATCCTATACTTAATCCATAACCTCATACTAATTCCACAACTCAAGGTAGAGTTAAAATCATATTATTATAAAATAATATATATATCATTTTCTTTTATTAGGTATCTAGTTTATAAAGTACTAATCCTAAATCATAGCTTATAGGATAAACAAGAAAGATACAAGGGAGATTTGTCCAACCTTTTTATTATAATTCTAATAATCATTTCTTATATAATTAAAAATAAAATCAATATCTTTACAAGATTCACCATTGGTAATAATAATTATTGTTATTTTATAATAGTGTGAACTTAGCAACTCTATCAAAATAATAATTCAATAAATATGACTATCTATAAGGCCTTGAGAAATGAATGACAAATAAATATCCATTATAATATAATGAGTGTACTAAATGGATTATTTATCATATTCATGCAATGAATATTCTTTAAACTATATAGTAACCAATATGTGGACATTATTTACAAAATTAAAATAATTAAAAATAAATAGTTTTAACGTGGAATTAATTTATTAGTACAAGTCATTACCTAAGAAATTATCTTTCAATAACTTATGAGATAAGCAAAGCCTCAAGGCATAGGATTTCCTCATTATTTTGATTTGAAAATTATTGACCATATATTCAAAATAATAATTTTATATCTATAGTTCTTATTAATAGAAAATGATTTTATTTCGCTTAAAGAAATAAAACTCAAAATCAACCAATACCGCTATTGCATATATATTCTAGTACCTTCTTATTATACCCAGTCATTTTTATTATCCAAAAGATAATATTTCTTTTTATCTAATGTTAATTTATATTAAATAAAATAACTATGTTTCTAAATATTCATACTCTATTATAATTTGTGGTAATTGTTAAATTTTAATAAAATAACACTGACTTAAAATAGCTATAACTTTCACATACGTTAACCAAATTAAAAACTTAAATATGTTTTGGAAAGGGAAGAATGTGAAGAAGAGAAATTTGGAATTAATTTTTAAAATATCATAACCAAGTGTGAGCAGATTTTTTTGCAACAAAACTCACTTATTTAATCGGAGAGGTAATTCATTACAATATCTAAAACATAAATAAATAGTGCTCAATAAAATTAAAATTATTAAATTACACAAATTAACCATAAGACATCATGAAGGAATATTAATATCAATTTAATATAATCTACAAATTTACAAAACTAGATTAAAAGATAAATCAATATTGTTAAAATATTCAGATCCTAAACCCATAATATATATTTTATTCGACACCCTAACTTATCTCCTATAAAGCATAAACAAATATAAACAGCGGCATAAGATATTCAAAAATTTAAAGCAATAGAGTGGTAAAACCATTAATGGATGAGGAAGAAATAAGTGAAAATATTTATCCACAATGGAATAAAATTTAAAGCAGATTCACATAGCATAACAATAAATTAATATCACATAATTGGTTAAGGGTACTCACCTCTTTTCTTTGTTAGCGATGATTAGAGGGTTCATTATTGAATGTATGTTGAACTCTATTATGTATGTGTTGGTACATCCCTTTTCTTGATCCGCAATATACCCTTTCGTGAAATCTTCTTTTCTTCATCTTTTCACACAAACATAAATCTCCCCCTTGTGCATTTATTTCTCTCTCCTCACAAATATAATTATACTATGAACATAATTTTATTAATTCCTATCCCCCTCCCTTCACATAGGAGATCCTCCTGTATATAGATTAGGAAAGGTGGTTGCACAGGTAATCCAACCGATGCAACCATCCCAACTATATTAGTTATTTGCTAATATTATGGTTTTCAAAACCATTCCCATGAAGGGATAAATAAATATTATTTAATAACAATTTAATCTTTGTCTCCTAAATTTAAGGGGGCAAAAATAAATAATATAACTTTTAGGAATACTTTACTAAATTACTCACTACGGTAATTTACCAAGGTATTTTCCAAACATAATTATATCATATACTTACCATAATCTCATAATAATTTCCTCCACATAATTAAATTATTATATAATAATAATATATATTTATATATATGTATTCATAGGCATATGTGTGCACCCATATGCTTATGGTACATATACCATAGTAAGACACATTATTACTAATATTATAAATATTTATTTTATTGTGAATATTATTATTTTAAATCAAATACATTATAATTTGAACCCACTTACTAATTCATATTCTTCACAAAATATATTAGTGATAAATATAACATAAGTTGGATTTTACCACTATTATTAAAACATTATTAATACTATAAATTCTTTATTATTATTTTATAATTAATAGCTCAACTAACTCTTAAATAAATAAAATATATATGGGTATGCTTCTCATGGAAGTCACTAACCCAATGGCAACTTGGGACCCCTTACAAACTAGAGTTGTCGAGTTCCACTCCCACCCTCTATACTAACAAGATATATGAGAGAGAGAGAGAGAGAGAGAGAGAGAGAGAGAGTCTATAAAGTAGGAGTAAATATAAGAGTAGGTAATTAGTTTTATTTTCTTTTATATTTTATTTATTATTTTTGTTTATTCACTTTGCATTTAGTATATTTATCTAAAGCCACCTTACACATCAAAATCTCATGCTCCAAAAATGCAAGAAACAAGCAACACACTCCACATAATCTAATAACTAAGATCACACAATAATTCACTATCAGCACAAAGATTGACTCAGAAACTCCCCACCTAAGGGACATAAAAGGGTCAAAGGTAGGATTTCCCTCTTGTGGAACCTTGGTGATATCTCCATAACAACTACAACGATCAAGGATTTTGAGGGCTCGCTTAGACTTGTGGGACTAGGTGGAGACGATGCCCGGTACCTACAAGCCTGCATCACCGAGAAGAGATACATGTGCATATACATATACAATAAGACATTTTCAAACAGGTGACCAAGATCGATACATCTTGTGGACCTCAACTAAGTGAGTAACTACGACTTCATCCTGAGTCATGAAAACACATCATTAACATATACATTAAGCATGAGGCATCACATATATATAATGGTTAGCTTCCAAATCCTTGGGTTAGCTCTTTAAATCTTCATAAGTATATACAAAATGAATGATTTCCAATTTAATAAACAATAATCATAGTTGAGTATATCTAAATATCTGATAAGCATATCATCATAACATAAATGTGAATGCATAGGTCTAATCATCATAATGTAAAATGTCCAAATCAAACAGTCCAAGTATAATCATCGGAGAGGGTGTTACACTCTCTAGGTTACACAACTCCTTTCATTCATGTGGGAGAGTGGTGATGGTTCACCTAGAATGGTGTTGTGTTGGATTCCTATTCAGGTGGGGTTGCACACTAGTGCTCTCTGGAATTCTATGGTCTCTTTTCCCCATTACTCTTTTACTTTACTTCCTATTGAGATGGAAGCTCGTTTTGAGGTGAAGGTTCCTCTCCCTCTTAACTCCTCTTTCCCACTTTCTATAGAGGTGGAAGTTCCTTTTGAGGTGGAGGCTCTACCTTTTGAGGTGGCTAGTAGCTGGATGAAAGAGGTGGGTAGGAGTTTTGTTGGTAAGATTGGCCATAGCTGGAGGGTTTTATTTCTGCCAATGATCTTTGATGGTATTATCCTTTTCTTGGCAGGTTGTGATTAGGTGGAGTGGGGAGTTTTCCTCATTCCTATCTCTTTGTTTAAGGTTGGGGGAGCCTTTCAAAACCCTTCTGTGCTCATCCTTTGCTGGAGAGTCCTATGTTTGCCAATGATCCTTGATGGTCTTTTCTTTCTTCTAGCTGATTGTGATTTGGTGGTTTGGGGAGTCACCCTCATTCCCATTTCATTGATGATGGTTGGGGGAGCCATTTAAAACCCTAAATACTATTGTGTGGCTAATGATTTTCTTGCTAAAAAAGTGAGTTGGAGTACTGTCGGGGTGTTTGGTTTCCACTAGAGGATTCTAATTTTGCCAAAGATCATTAATAGCCTCATCTTTTTTCTGGCAGGTAGTGATTTGGGGGATTGGGGGGTCTTTCTCATTCCCTTGTCTCTATTTAACGTTGGGAGAGCCTTTCAAACCCCTGATGTAATGGTGCAACTGAAGCCTAACATGATTAAATACTTAAGTTGCTATTTTCTATATGGTTGTGAGTTGGTGGTTAGGGGAGCTAGCCTCTTTCCCATTTCACCATTTAAGGTTGGGGGAGCCTTTCAAAACCCTAATGGTTTGGTGCAGCTGAAGTTTAACATGCCCAAATATTTAAGTTGTTGTTTTCTTTTTGGTTGTGAGTTGGTAGTTTGGGGAGTTATCCTCATTCCTAGTTCATTGTTTAAGGTTGGGGGAGCCTTTGAAAACCTTGATGGTTTGGTGCAGCTGAAGCTCTACTTGCACATTTACTTAAGCTGTTGTTTCATTAAGTATGGTTATGGGAGCCATCAAAACCCTTATGTATGGTTTAGGGAGCTTGAAAGCCTTAGATACCTGGTGATGCTGTAAGGCTTTGGCTTTACACTATTGGTCTCAGCAGCTTGAGTATTCCTGATTATTTTCCTTCTGGCTACTATTGTATTTTTGGGTGTGTTCTGCTGGTTATTCTACTAGCATTGTGTGCTGGGGGGTGCTGCAAGGGACTGTTGCTGGAAACTAAATAAAAGTGCCTAGTTTTAATTGCAAATTGCAGAGAGTTTCGAGTTTGCAGCATCAAAACTTCTTTGGTATGCATTGAAGTATGTTTAGAAACACATTTACATGCTTATGACCTAGATTTGAATCCATATTTGTGAGCATTTGTTTATTTTTCATAAATTGCTGACTGGTTTAGACACTTTATTAACAGTTTTGAAGTTTTCTTCTAATTTTCATGGCCATTCTATGAAATGACCACTGATTCTTCATGGAATGGTTATTGTCTAACATGTACAAGTACTTCTAATCCATAAATGATCTTTTGACAGTAATAAAGGTGGCCACCAAAGCATTTTTTCAATACACTAACATAGTGTTCCAAGAAGGAAAAACAGGGACAGTCATAGTAGAAGGAGATTTGTCTTAAGGAGGACAGTACTTATGATTTGGTTATTGGTTTTTATGATAATATAAAGGTGTTTTCAGATTCATTTGAGCAAAGAAACGTTTGCAAGTGTGAGATCTCTTAATACCCTAGGAACAAGGGTTTGAACATGCTTGATTTGGGGCTTTTGATGCAAATGAGCCCATAACCTAAAATTTGTTGTTGGAATGTTTAATTGGACATGAGAATAGGTGATCCTACAATTTTGGTGAGTTTTGGACAGGTTTTTGGTGAAGTTGCTTTGTTAAACCTCTTGATTTGACCCTCTAAAATAGAGATAGTCACTTTTTTGGACACATTTCCCAAAGCACTTGATATTGGTTTTTTGATATGTTATAATTCACCCAAAAGGGTATCTGAAACACCAAATTATTTTTCAAGTCCTTTGGAACAAGTTGGAGAAAAATCCACAAAAATGCTGCTGGAGGGCTAGTTGAAGGCTATTAGGCCTAATAGACTGTTTTGAACAAATTGTCCATTTTAGGGTGCCTAGAAGGTTGAAACTCTTTGAAACCACTTGAATCACCCTTGTTTACATATTTCAAAGCATCTCTAAAAGTTTGGAGTCATAATCTGAGATTTTAGCCACATTTTGCCTTGTGTGCCTTATAGGCCTATTAGGAACCTTGTGGGTTAAACAAGCATTTGGTTGGATTCCATCACCTTTCACTTTGTTGTTTCACTTTGGTTAGAGCTAATGCTTCACTTTGGTTAGAGCTAATGCTTCCTTGATTTCATTAAGATCATTTATCATTTTCCCCCAGTTGTTTCACTTTGGTTAGAGCTAATGCTTCCTATCTTTAAACTCAGGGTTATAGTTCCCACCAAAAACTATTTGTAAATGGTTTCGGGGCCCATTCAAAACTTTCTTTTACCTTAATCAAAAACATTTCATAAAACAAGGGATATAATGGGAAAAAAATGTTGAATCTAGCTTGACACCACCGAGAACATTATGCTTTGAGAGTTTCCCTCTTCTCTAGTGATGGGTGTTAAATGCCATAATAATAGCATGGGAAAGGGGAGTTAAATCCTCTCCCCCTCTCCACATTCTCTCCTTCCACTCACATACTTCGTAATTTCCCTCTAATCATGACATTTAATCAACTCAACTGCATGAGCAAGGAGGAGTTATCTATTTCTCACATGACATAAATTAGGAAAAGAATGGTAGTTTGTTTATTAGAAATAGGTTGTGACATCCTTCCCCCTTTAAATAATGTATCATCCCGATGCATTTCTTATAATTGTAATCATATTTAAGATAAATTGAGTAATTCACTCTTGACACGATTTATAAATCATCTTCCATTATTCAAATTTTCTTGAGATAATGCATATATAAAATTTTAGATTCTAACATAAAATCAATAAGATTCAATTTCATTCGCTTACGTAAAGTCAAATTTTCATCAGTTATGCATTTTAGTAAGAACACACACCAAAAAAAGACACATTTGAAGCAAAACAAACACACTTGTATCATAATTATTTCAAGAATATTTTCTATGTGAGTGTGTGAATTTCATTACTACCCTTCAGTTTTACAAGGTTAGAGTTACCTCTCTCTGACAATATTCCCCCTCTATTATAATGTGTCATTTCATGTGTGCATACATAGGAACAACATCAAAGTATTAGTACATGTCTTCAACATAATAAAGATATATCATTCATTCATCCTAATGCTTTTAGACATAAATCTACATAATACCTTTGATTTACAAAAGAGTACACACGTACTTGTGCTTCTTACCATACCTTGACATCATACTAAATTGATCAAGGTGTTGAATACTTCTGATCAAATTCATGTCATACTTATATGTAGACACTTACAATATTTTTAGTTCAATCAAATAACATTTTTTTTGTTCATGGAATAAAATTTCCAATGGTAAATATTCAAGATTAAAGATAATCATTGGAAAACTCAAATTTTTAGATAATAAGTTCTAAACCTTAACTTGATCAAAAGTAAATAAATCATTCATACATACTATATAAAGACTAAACTTCATAGATCACTTGAAAAGGTTAGTGGATCTATTTTTCCATTTATGTGACCTAGGCCCTCATGCCCATCTTGTCACAATAATATTTCAAATAAATTTTAATTATCTGTAAAATAATATAAGTCCTACAAGTCTTACATCTTAATATGAATAAGAATTCACATTTTCATCAATATAATGTAGGTGTTCTTCATCTAAGCATAAAAATCATAATAATTCATGTCACCATATAAAATCAACACATTAATGTATGTTATACATCTATAACAATGCATCCAAAAGCATAACCATAAAGGTCAATCATGAAACAAGACACTTAATTGTAACTGGACATCTATCCTTCTATAACTCCTTGTCTCCTATGCCATTAGATAGTCATTTGTCCATCTGCAAATCTTGAGATGGGAGTGTGGTTCGGACACTTGTTCGTTCTATCCACAAAGATTTACACTTTGTTGGGATTTTACCTACTCGCAGAATTCCCAACCCTGTAATGCCCAAAAAATAAAAGGTAGGGGGTGTCTGGTGCAGCCATGAAACTAACTACTTTCCACATATGTCTAAGTAGAACTAATCATGGATGTGGCAGGGAGATGGAACATGGGTAGCATATTTATGAAAATATATGCGAAGAAGCTTTGACCAAAGCATCTTTTTATCACCAAGAATAGAAACTAGTAGGTAGAGAAACATCCCTTTCTACCCTTCCCTGTTTACTTCTTCCACATTAGCACCTTCACCAGAAGGTAAGCTTTCCAATACACATACATAGTACAAAAATGATACAAATACAAGTATATCATTAATTTATTTCCATTTATTATTGCATTAACAAAAGCATAAAAGTCACACAACAAATCAACTAGTCTTATGAATTATGTCTTTCATCATGATAAATCATAATACATCATAAGCAGTCATGTAAGAATAAAGTGTTGACCATTTTGTCAAAATACCAATAGTGCTTCATAACCAAATAATTCTATTCCATTTCCATAAAAAAGATGGCGATGTACTCGTCGATCATCAAATGCATCAACTAATACATCTAATTCAATCACCTCATAATAATTTCATGCAAGGTCTCAAATATAATCACCCATGTGCTATTAATTTCATATTAATATCAAAAAGATGTATTTTCCATGGATTCCATCATTCTGTGAATATCCATGCAATGCTCCTCACAACATCAAAACTCACATCAAGTCATATCAACCAATGTTAATTATTTCATAAAATGCATTTCTAATATACACAATATTTGGATGTCAATTCAGTTTGATCATTTCATAATAGTTGAAACATATTTCAAGTAACATATGAATGTAAGATTAGGAATGGTATGTTCTTCATAATCTACCACTTTTACAATCTATCAATGTTATATGCTAAACATGATAGATTTACTTCACACCATGAGACTAGCAACATAAAACACATATTCTAGCCACCACAAGGTCATAAGAAAAATCAAAGAAGTAAATGTGAACAAAAATCTTGAAAATATTACATCATCATGTAGAAAAATCTTCATGTATTGTGGGTTTTATTGATGTGGTTTTTGTGTCGAAACTTTAGTCTTTACATATGCAATTATATGACTAAATTAGAGAATCAACTAAATGTTACATTTTTAACCAATTCAATCAATCCAATGGTTATTAAAACATGGAAGATTAAGGTTTTGGTATGGAAACATATTGAACACGCTCTCATTCATTTCCTGTGATTTATGTAAAAGAACAACACCCAATTTTGAACATACCACATATTCGCATTAAAACCACCAACTACTATACCCAAGACGATGGTTTTAATAGAGGAAAGTCAAAATTCTATTACAGATCATGGTAAATATATTGTTGAATAATTTGACATCTCCTCAGAACAATGAAAAAAGAGACATTTTGATAACCTTAAATAGAACCACACACGATTATTCCCTATGGTTCTATTTCTGGAAGAATATATATAATAATTTAAGCAGGGAAATGCATCAAAATTAAACCCCCAGCCTTCCTACAAAATGTCAAGGACTATCATCCATGGTTTGTTATTACCAAAAATAATATTCACACTACATATTTTATATATATATACAGTAAGAATTAAATGTGCAAGGTCACAAATGTTAATTACTTGTAGAAAATGACCTCATTAAGATCGATGCCCGCTCTTGTGCACAATGCTTGAGAAAAGATATAGATTGAAGCTCCAAGCTTGAAAAGATTGACAACCTTCTCATAAGAATTAGATGTATCGTCACATATGGAATGTAGTTCTATCATTTAAAGAAACAAGAAGGTTGTAAAAATAATATTGTAGAGAGACAACTGCAGGCCCTGATTTGATTCAATGGAAATCTACATATTTTAATCCCCAAAATTCTATCTTGAATGACTGGTTTGGTCTATGTACTATTTGAGGTCAAGTTTGAAAGACAATATATACATATCATTCTAATAAATCCAAATTGCATCACCCAAAGGAGCGGACTAATTAATTTTAACAACCCTTCCAATTTCTAATTATCCATGACCGGTCAAATAGTTAAGAGACAAAGCAAGAAAGAAAAGAACTTGAAATTTTAATGGTGAATCTAAAAAACTTCTTGACTCTTCAAGCTTTTTCGAGAAAGGTTCCCTACCCTAGCCTAGCATCTTGAAGAGGTATTCTAAAGACAATGTGTCTCTCCTAAAAAAAATTCACTTGTCAAATTCTCTCCATCTTCCATGCATGAGCATGCACAGGGTATCTTTTCCTTAAAATAGGATCTCTTATTTAATGACCACTCATGGTTCCTGTCATTTCATTTTATATTCAACAAATGCATATTGTGTAAATTTATCCGCTTACACACTCCATGATACCATGCTTCTGTGAGGCTCACTAGCCAATTATCATCGCACGCCTCTATCTGTGCTCACAAACTTTGTAAAAAAATATCCATTTTTTCATACCTTTCTTTTGGATTCCTATTTACTATCTTAGAGCTTCCAACATTGCATAAAACAAGGGATACAATGGAAAAAAAAATGTTGAATCTGGCTTGACACCACCAAGAACATTATGCTTTGAGAGTTTCCCTCTTCTCTAGTGATGGGAATTACATGCCATAATAATAGAATGGGAAAGGGGAGTTAACTCCTCTCCTCCTCTCCACGTTCTCTCCTTCCACTCCCAAACTTTGTAACTACCCTCTAATCATGCCATTTAATCAGCTCAACTAAGTGAGAAAGGAGGAGCTATCTATTTCTCACATGGTGTAAATTAGGAAAAGAATGGTAGTTTGTTTATTAGAAATGGGTTGTGATAGAATCCCTCTGCCCGCATTTCAATTTTTATGTTTTGTTGAGCTGATTTTTTCGATATGTCACTAATTTTTTTTATTTCTAGTTGACAGGTGGTTCATGGATGATATTTTTCTTTTGTATGCAAGATCTGTTTCATCTTTCCTTGGGTATTTATTCTTTATTTATCTTTCCTCTGGTATTTATACTGACACTTGTTTTTCTTTGTTATTGGAACCTTTGTTAAGCATCTCATCTAAAATACTGACCACTTTTTTCACTTGACTTTTCCGTCAGAGAGCCTACATCAAAATGCTATAAGTTTTAACATCGGGAATGCAACCTTGCAAGAGCATGGTTGAAAAGCACATTGACATGACTTATTGGATTTGATGAGAAAATAACCCACATCTTCTAATAACACTTGCATACAAACACCTGTCACAAAAAGAGAAAAGAAAAACCTATGGAGGCCTGAATGCAAGGATCCATGAAAGAGGAGACATTCTTGATGTTCAAAAACAAAAGTTGCAATACAATAAAAAAATGAATGTGTTGATTACAAGAGAGATCAATCCTTATAAAAAGAGATCAAAACCCTACAAGGAAACCTAGGTTGCATAATAAAAATAAATAAAAGAATTAATCATTATATGCCTAAAGTTTAGCTTAAACAAAGAAAGAGATAATAAGTGGCTTAATAATTAAATCAATATGACTTAATTAATAACAAAAATAACTTATTTCTCCAACACCCCCCCTTAAGATAAACTTAGGGAGTAGCTAAAAACCTAGAACTACTACTGAAAGCAAATGGGTCCCAGCATAAAAGACCTAATCAGGTATGGTCCAAGTACAAAAGAGAGTCTCTATAAAGTGGAGAAATAGAGAAAACCACATCGGAAAAATCTACTCCAAAAAGAGACGAAGACTAGTTGAAGGATCGAAGAAGCCTCCAAAACTAGGGAATGTTCCAGAAAATAAGAAAAAGGATGAACATGTAGAACACCACTGAAACAAGAAGCTACAAACTCTGTCAAGAAGTAACTACTGATTTGAAGAACCTCCACTGAAATAGAACATGACCAAATAGAGAAGATTGTAATCTGCATGAGTGACCTCAAATGATACTACTCAAATCAGGAGGCAAACAAAGGAAAACAACATAACTCGAAGATACAGATGACATAAAACACTAAATCCTGAAGAGATGATCAATCAAATATGAAAGTGTGCCTCAAAAAATAGGAATGAAAGAGTTTCCATATGGTAAATGATTCATCTCACCAGAATGCATAGGTACCCAGCCACTACATCCACCTAGTACATAGGAACAAATACTGAATACATATCTCACTCCATCAAACCAAGGAAGCATAAGAATGAACATTAGAAACCCCCATAATACTGACAAGGGAGAGGTGACAGGTACATTAAAAATATTGGCCAATAAGAAATGCATCATTTCATGGAAGGAACACTCACATGACAAAGGTAGATGGAAAACAAAGGAAAACATCCAACATCCCTTCATGACACTTTATAATGGAGTGCGAGTACAAAAGGCACAAACATGTGTAAGATCTGAAGCATGTAATAGAATAACATTTTATCTTAGTACGTTTGCATAAAAGAATGCTTACAAATGATGTATACAATGCTCAAAGAAAATTTGAAGATTTTGAAACAAGAAGAAGAGCCGAAGAAGAGCCATCCCATATAGGGAAGAGATCTCAGGACTTGAAACATCCAAGATATTCACCAGAGTATAGAAATACAAAATAATGAATAAAATATACTTGAAGAAGAATCTAGGAAAATGACTCACGACACTAGAAAGGTCACAGAACAATATTTCCAATGATATATTATTTTCCCAAAATGGAGTTCGAATGTGCAAAATATGACTCTTAGAGTGAAAAAAATAACTTCTAGCTTTGACAAAAAAAAAAACACCATAAAAAAAGAAACATCACAAATGCAAACCTCTAGATACGGATAGAGCTCATAAAGAGCTTTCTGACGATATCTCATTTTCTCAATTTCGAGACCATATGCTCAAGTTATGAGCAAAAATTGACAGGTATTTTGGAAGGCCCAAAATGTGTGCAAGAAGGTATTGATGCAGTGCTGACACCAACAGTCCATGGGGATAAATTTGACAGCCATATGTCCATCACCACAAAAAAACCAATAGGCGTTGGGGGCAAAAAAATTTAGGTCCTTGGTCATGTGGTGACCAGGGGCTGGTGGCTAAGGGTTGGTAGTCTTGGCTCCTGGACTCGGCATGTGACCGAATTCTAGCATCGTGGGGCTTAAGGTTCAGTAGTTACTGCATGGTGATCGTGGGATCACTGACGATTACACCAGTCGGGACCATGACCTGCTGATGGTGACACCGGTGGTAATCATGGTGTTACCGGTGGTGACCATGACCTGTCCAATGATGGCCACCTAATGTTTTTAAAATTTACTTCTCAGAAAGCATGTCAGGGTCGTATGACCCTGGTATGAATTGTTTTTGCCTCAAATTACAACTTTGTCCAAATTAGACAAAGTTTATATGGAAATAAGGGTTCTTGGGCACTCTAAGCTCAATACTGAGGTCCATTTGAGCCTAAAGTGACTAGAAATGGAGGTCCCCTAGATCCAACAAAAAAACCTCTAAAAAATGTACATCTGACGAACAAGGTTGAATCTTTTAGGAAGAGAATAGGGGCATGAAGATATGAAGCTCTGATACCATATTGGAGTCGATGAGAAAAAAACCCATAACTCCCAAGAATAGTTGCATGCAAACAACTATCACATAAAGAGAGAAGCAAAAGCTATGCATGCCTGAATGCAAGGATCTATCAAAGAGGAGACATTCTTGATGTACAAAAGTAAAAGTTGCAATACAATAAAAAATGAATGTGTTGATTACAAGAGAGATAAATCCTTATAAAAGGAGATCAAAACCCTAAAGAGAAACCTAGGTTGCATAATAATAATTAATAAAAGAATTAATCATTATATGCCTAAAGTTTAGCTTAAGAAAAGAAAGAGATAATAAGTGACTTAATAAATAAATCAATATGATTTAATTAATAAGAAAAACAAATTATTACTTTAACATGACTAAGCTTGTCACTTTTGATGAACTACAACTGATTTAGAACCTGAATGGAGAATCTATAATTCAAGATTACTAAGGAGTTGCTGATTAGATATGCAAGATGATTAAATCAGTATTATGTTGTCATTGATGTCAACTAGCTTGATAATACTTATCTTGTAAGTTACTATACCGACACATCTAAGAAAGGTGAAAGAGATGAAGAACAAAAATATCTACATGAGGAAGATGTATACATCAGATGAGGATAAGGAATACACTGAGTAATTTGTTGATGAGTCTATGACTTGATGAAATTGACTTTATTATGTTGCATTCATCTATGATGAAGGATAGAGCTGAAAGACACAAAGCAGTGTTGTCGGTAAATAAAGCATTCTAGTATACACCGACGGAATGTAGTGTATACCGAGCATAGTGTTAATCGAGCTTGTGTTCACTGACACATTTCTTTGTTAACCGAGAAAAATAGAAAGGAATTAAATGATCAGTTTAGCCAATAAAGTGATGAGTTGTAAAGTGTATGAAATCGAGGTAACAGATAAGGTTTTTTATGAAGATCAATGGCTAACATAAATAAAAAAGGATCTAATGGAGCAGATTGAAATGTGTTACTGACACATCAGCCAAGGAAGCTTAAAGCGGCAAAATCTATGAATATGATTAAGCAGCAAAATCTGATGGTGGAAAAGAAAATGATTTACTCATCTATATAAGAGACATTGCTTTCATTGTTGAAACATTGTCGGAGGAAGAAGATACTGCATAATTATTGTGTGAACAAGTTTTCATGCATTCTGATCATACTGGTTAATAAGAAATGAGCTACAAAACAATTATCGAGCTATAGAGAGTAATTACTGATGGACAGTAAGTTGATATAGTATTGAATCTGAAGTGGTATATTGATCAAAAAGATTTGAATGAGTTGAACATTGATCTGTAAACTGCAATTGAATTTGTTTCAAGGTAGATCATCTACTATTACATATTTAACCATTGTACACAGTCAAATCTCTTAACCGAGTGGACTATGAAAGTCTTTTTTTGATGTTTCATTCATAGAGTGAACATTGTTATCCTGTCAACCCCAGAGTGATTTTTGGTTGGATGATAACTTCTGGTCTAAAATCCTCTAACAAGGTCACACCTAACAGTGTGTATCTAACCTTTAACAGGGTTGGGTCTTCGCTGACCTCACTTCAGAAGAGTGAACAAGTTTGGGTTGCCGGTCCTAGGTGGTTTTTCCCTTCATAGGGTTTCCACGTTAAATCTCTTGTGTTATGTGTTGATTGTGATATCTGTTTGTTATCATACTTTGCATATTACATGTTAGATTTAATCGGTAACAGTTATAAAGTTTAGACTGACAATCAGTAAAGACATAGACAGTGAAAGTATTTTCTATTTACCAAGTAGCAGAAATTGAAGAATTTGTTTTGGATTATACATTTTGAATTGGGACAATGGATAACTGATTCACCCCCCTCTCAGTTATTCTAACAATTGGTATCAAAGCTGCAGTTCTTTAGAATAGAGTTTCAAGGACTCCAGAAAAAAGGTCTCAAGATGTATAAGAGGGAAGTGCCAAAGCTGAACAAAGATAACTTCATAGTATGGCAAAGCTGGATGAAGTTGCACATATTTGGAATTGGGAATTTTGCACTAGAACTAATGGAGAATGGCTACATTGAACCGACACCAGGTCCCCTGACACTTGATCAATTGAAGGACAGGCATGAACACAATATTACTATCATGGAACTTGCTGCTGCTTGTACCGATGCCAAATTCAAAGACATTAAGGGATGCACAATTTCCAAAGCCATGTGGGATAAACTGACTCTAATATACAGTGGAGATGCGAATGTTAAGAGATCCAGAGCAGAAATCCTAAGAGGTCGATTTGATGATATGAAGATGAAAGAAGGTGAGAACATTGTGCAATACTCAAATAGACTGAAAGAGGTAGTACATGCTATTAGAGCATCCAATGGAGTTATTGACGATGAAACAGTGATAAGCAAGATTCTCAAAACTTTGCTACCAATTTATGCGATCAGGATCTCTGCAATTCATGAAACAAGAGCTATATCCAACCTTACTCTTGACACACTGATCGATAAGCTTACAACCTATGAATTGAATAATTTTGACAATAGTGTTGTACCTTCAGTTGAATCCTCTTTCATGTCTTCTTTGAAGATTGGTAAGTCTAGTAGCAGGAATGATAAGAATAATAACAATGATAGTAATACCGATGATGAACTTGATGAGCTTGAAGCTCTTATGGACAGAAGATTGCCCAAAGGTAAGGGACGATATAGAGGCAAGCTACCCTTAGCATGTTTTAATTATAAAGAAGTTGGCCACATCACTGCTAGATGTCCGAATAAGAAAGTTGATGAAAGATCCAAAGACCAATTCGAAGGAAGTTATGGGAGAAGAGTCAATAGAGGCTACCAACACAACAACAGAGATAACCAAGATAGCTATGACAAAGGGAAAAAGGTATGTTACTTAGCTAAAGAATTTGAATCTAAATCTGACACTGATGATGATGTAGAAGTAGTATTTGTTGCCATGAAAGATGACTCAGAGGAAGAAGAGAAACATGAAGAAACAACACTAATCTCTAAAGTAAGTAGAAATGATACATGGATCATAGACAGTGGCTGTACACATCATATGACTGGTGATATAGATAAATTTGACCTACTTGATGAATATGCTGGAGGATCTGTTAGAATGGGAAATGATGCACCTTGTATGGTAAGAGGTAAAGGTTCACTGATGATTAATGATAGAATAAAATGTGAAAATGCATATTGGGTAAATGGATTGAACTATAATTTGTTAAGTGTGGCACAGCTAAATAACTTAGGCCACCGACTCGATTTTGAGAGCATAAAGGTAAGAATCTATGATAATGGAGGAAGACTTATCAGAACCGGTATAGAATCGAGAGGTAATCTATTTTATCTTGATATTGATCATTCTTCTTGTTTATTAATGAAGGATCAAGATGCATGGTTGTGGCATAAGAGGTTATGTCATGTGAATTTTGATAACATGATCAAGATTAGTAAGAAGAAAAGAGTTATAGGGTTGCCTAACTTGTCAAAACTAGATCATGCTATGTGCCATGAATGTCAGAAAGGTAAGATGACTAAGTCCAGTTTTAAGAGCAAAGACTACTCAACAAAGAATATACTTGAGTTGGTTCATACCGATGTATGTGGTCCTATGAGAACTTAGAGCTATTATGGTGATAGATACTTTATTCTTTTTGTTGATGACTATACTAGATTGATGACTATTATGTTCTTGAAAGAAAATCCTAAAGCATTTAAGATGTTTAAGTGGTATAAGGAAAAGGTAGAAAAAGAGACTGGTAAAGAAATTAAGTGCTTAAGATTTGATAGAGGAGGTGAATTTATCTCTGATGATTTTACTAATTTCTATAATGAGCATGGTATTAAGAGACAGGTCTCTGCACCGAGAACACCTCAGCAGAATGGGATTGCTAAAAGAAGGAACAGGTCAATAATTGATTGTGCTAGAACACTGATGATACAAAAGAATGTTGCTCAGACATATTGGAGGGAAGCTATCAGTACAGCTGTATATGTGCTTAACCGAGTACAACTGAAGAAGAACACCAACCGGACACCTTATGAGATATGATTAGGACACAAACCTACTATAAGTTATTTCAGGATTTTTGGAAGTGAATGTTTTATTCTGAAAGATGAGAGAAATGGGAAATTTGATTCTAAAGGTGATGAAGGAATATTCTAGGATATTCTACTAAGAGTAAAGCATACAAATGTCTAAATAAGGTTACAAATAAGATGATTGAAAGTACTAATGTTTGTGTTGATGAGTTTGATGACAAGAACACAAAAGAAAGAAAGGAACCGGAAGACTATGGTAGATCCACTTAAATTGAACTTCATGATTATCTACCGAAGTCGCAACCTGTGATAACTGGTCAACAGGAAAATAACCCCGAGGAACAGGAAAGGCAAATTGACGAACAAGATGGTGCTAATGAGAAAGCACATGAACTTGAATAGGATGAACAAGAAAGAAGAAACTGAGTACTAGCTAGTTTTGTCAAAAGACATCATCCTGAGAAATAATTTATTGGAGACAGACAAGCTAGCATGTAGACTAGAAGCAAAACAAGACAAGGTACATGTCTAGTTTGTGAATTTGAACCAAAAAATGTGAAAATTCCATTAGAGAATGAAGAATGGGTTAATGCAATGGAGGAAATAGAGAAAATAGAGAAAAAAAAAACTTGGTCCTTAGTACCCCCACCTAAAAATAAGAATGTTATTGGTACTAAATGGATATTCAAAAACAAGCTGAATGAAAATGGTGAAGTGACAAGAAATGAAGCGAGATTGGTATGCAAGGGATATGCATAGGAAGAAGGCATTGACTATGGTGATACATTTGCACCTATTGCTATATTGGAAGGAGTTAGAATACTACTTGCATATGCTACACACAAGAAATTTAAGGTTTATCAAATGAATGTGAAGTCAGCATTTCTAAATGGTATACTTGAAGAAGAGGTCTACATAGAACAACCTGAAAGATTCATTGATCTAGACAAAAGAAACATGGTATGTAGATTACACAAAGCTTTATATGGTTTGAAGCAAGCATCAAGAGCATGGTATGAAAGGCTGCATACTTACTTGTTAAGTATTGGATTTGTAAGAACTAGTGAGAACATCAATTTGTACATGAAAGGTGATACTAATGACATTATTCTTATTGCTGAAATTTTTGTTGATGATATTATTTTTCGAGGTCAAGATCATGTATGTAAATATTTTGTTGATGACATGAGGAATGAGTTTGAAATGTCTATGTTCAGAGAGATTAAATTCTTTCTCAAATTACAAGTGATTCAGCAGAGTGATGGGATATTCATCACACAGTCCAAGTACATAAAGGAAGTCTTGAAGACATTTGGCATGGAAGATGCTAAACCTCTAGGAACATTGATGGCTACTGGAAGTAAACTAACAAAGGAAGATGAAACTACAGAGGTAAACCAGACACTTTACCGATCCATGATTGGTAAACTAATGTATGTAGTTCACAATAGACCAGATATAGCACATGCTATGGGAAGTGTTGCTAGATATTCTGCTAATCCTAGAGAATCACACATTATTGCTACTAAAAGGATCTTAAGATACCTGAAAAAGATAGAGGATTATGGATTATGGTATCTTAAGGAAGGTAAGTTTGAGTTGAAGGTTTATACCGATGCTGATTGGGCTGGAAATGTGGATGACAGAAAAAGTACCACCGGAGGAGCATTTTTCTTTGGTGAAAGGCTTGTAACATGGACAAGTAAAAAGCAGGCTTATATTTCTCAGTCTACAGCTGAAGCAGAATATGTTGTTGTTGCTACTAATTTCTCAAACATTGCATATATCAAGCAAGTGTTAGAAGGAATGAATGAGGTAATCACTGACCCGATGATTATATACTGTGACAACACAAGTGCTATTAATATTTCAAAGAATCCAGTGATGCACTCTAAGACAAAGCATATATCAATTAAGTATCACTACTTAAGAGAACAAGTGCAAGAAAAGAAAGTGAAGTTAGAATTTGTTACATCCAAAGAACAACTTGTAGATATCTTCACAAAGCCTCTACCGAAGGAGACATTTGAATATTTGAGGACTAGACTTGGGGTCCGTCCCCTATCTATTGGTCACTAATGTGATCTAGATGTTGCATCATCCTAATCTTATCAGATGATCACACATGTTGATGCAACATAGTTCACACTTTGGATAATGTTCAAGGTTGTGATTAAGTTTGGAGAACTAAAATAGATTGGGATATCAGTATACAAAGATACAGAGATTGTATTGGACAATAGTGAGTTACTTAGCTACTACAAGAGCTGATTATTTATTTGTTTCTTTGGCATTGTTGTCAAAGGGAGAGATAAATAATATGAAAAGGAAAAGGAGAGATGATTAAACATATTAAGCCAGGGAGAGCTTATACAACATTTGATTATAGAGTTGTAGAATACATGTTTGGTATGGGTATGGTACATTTCATATTACTTGAGTTGTCATCAATGCCAAAGGGAGAGATTGAAGAACTACACCAAATTTAGAACCTGAATGGAGAATCTGTAATTCAAGATTACTAAGGATTTGATGATTAGATATGCAAGATGATTAAATTAGTATTATGTTGTCATTGATGTCAACTAGCTTGATAATACTTATCTTGTAAGTTACTATACCGACACATATGAAGAAAGGTGAAAGAGATGAAGAACACAAATATCTACACGAGGAAGATGTATACATTAGATGAGGATAAGGAATACATTGAGTAATTTTTTGATGAGTCTATGACTTGATGAAATTGACTTATTATGTTGCATTCATCTATGATGAAGGATAAAGCTGAAAGACACAATGCAGTGTTGTCGGAAAATAAAGCATTCTAGTATACACCGACAGAATGTAGTGTATATTGAGCGTAGTGTTAACCAAGCTTGTGTTCAACGATGCATTTCTTTGTTAACCGAGAAAAATAGAAAGGAATTAAATGATCAGTTTAGATGATAAAGTGATGAGCTGTAAAGTGTATGAAATCGAGGTAACAGATAAGGTTTGTTATGAAGATCGATGGCTAACATAAATAAAAAAGGATCTAATGGAGCAGATTGAAATGTGTTACTGACACATCAGCTGAGGAAGCTTAAAGTGGCAAAATCTATGAATATGATTAAGCAGCAAAATTTGATGGTGGAAAAGAAAATGATTTACTCGTTTATATAAGAGACATTGGTTTCATTGTTGAAACATCACCGGAGGAAGAAGATACTGCAGAATTATTGCGTGAACAATTTTTCATGCATTCTGATCATACCGGTTAATAAGAACCGAGTTGTAGAACAATTATCAAGCTATAAAGAGTAATTACCGATGGACAATAAGTTGATATAATATTGAATCTAAAGTGGTATATTGATCATAAAGATTTGAATGAGCTAAACATTGATCTGTGAACTACAATTGAAGTTGTTTCAAGGCAAATCATCTACTATTACATATTTAACCATTATACACAGTCAAATCTCTTAACCGAGTGGACTATGAAAGTCTTTTTTTGATGTTTCATTCATAGAGTGAACATTGTTATCCTGTCAACCCCAGAGTGACTACTAGTTGGATGATAACTTTTGGTCTAAAATCCTCTAACAAGGTCACACCTAACAGTGTGTATGTAACCTTTAACAGGGTTGGGTCTTTGCTGACCTCACTTCAGAAGAGTGAAAAAGTTTGGGTTGCTAGTCCCAGGTGGTTTTTCCCTTCTCAGGGTTTCCACGTTAAATCTCTTGTGTTATGTGTTGATTGTGATATCTGTTTGTTATCATACTTTGCATATTACATGTTAGATTTAATCGGTAACTATTATAAAGTTTAGACTGGCAATCAGTAAAGACATAGACAGTGAAAGTATTTTATGTTTACGAAGTAGTAGAAATTGAAGAATTTGTTTTGGATTATACATTTTGAATTGGGACACTGGATAACTGATTCACCCCCCTCTCAGTTATTCTAACAACTTTGGCATTGGGATTAGATAATAATATTAAATATCTTACATGTTTGGGTTGATTCCAAGCTTCTACAACTCCTTAAATAGGGAAAGGTAGTTTCAAGGCACTGGTGTTGTATGACAATAATAAAAACAACATTCAAGTACTTTTCCAATGGATTTCAATTGAACTCCAACATCTAGTAAAAGGTGTTGAGATCTGAACGGGACATTCCACATTGTTATAGACACGAGCAGAAAGATAATGATAATGTTGCAAGTGATAGAGATCTCCTCCACTTGTGCGAAATCTCTAGCAATAGATCCTCTTGTTGCCTGATTCTCCCTTGACAATCTCTTCAAGTTGCAATCTGAGCATTTTTTTATGATCTTAGATTTCTTGGATTCATCAAATCATTTTCTTAGTAAGCTTATTCACTTAATTGTACATAAACATATATGGGAGTTGCAGTTAGGGTGAGGGTTTTTAGGTTATCTTGGAAAGGTCTCATTTGTTTAGATTTTTTTTTCTTTTTGAGTCACACAAAATAAATGTGGCTAATTTTCATTTGGATCTCTAGTTTTTAAATATGGAAATGAATAGTAGAAAAATTTGACAACTTTGGGCATATTTCATGTATTTTGAAAAGAAAAGATTGACTACAAATAGGGCTTGTAATTTATTCGAGAAGATTGATCTTTTTGTGTACAAGTTGTTGTAGATCTTTTTCTTTTTAAGTGTTATTTTTCATTGTTCATCCAAATCATATTGCAAATGAAGTCATGATGTACTTGCAGAATGCCCTATTTTCACAGGAATGAAATCTCCTTTCATCAAATTTTGGCTTCATTACAAGCCATCTTCCAAGAAAAAAGAAAATAACTTACCAATGAAAATATTGACCTGGTAAAATTGACCAATGCAAAACCTAAAGAAATTCAATCAATACAAGTTTGATAGGCTTTCAGGTGAAGAACTAAAATTCCATCTTTGCTACACACCATTTTGTGATGCTTTTCTGTGAGAGAAGAACTAAAATTTCATCTTCACTACACGCCATCTTTTGGTATATTTCCTTGAGAGAAAGAGCTAAAATTGAATGAAAGAACAAGATTGAAAGCCTTAACAATGACATGTCTATGTGCAAGAATCATTTATCTTACTACACAAGAACCTGTAGTTTTTTTAAAGTTATAGGAAGACTTGTGAAAGAAGATTGATATTTTTGTGTAAAGTTCTTTCTATAGTTAAAATGATCTTTTTCTTCTCTTTATTACTTTTCTTTTCAATTGTAAGAGTTCATGAAATATTATATTATCGAATTGAAAATCTGTCATTACATTGTTGAAATTTACAATAGATTTGCATGCATTTTCATTCCTCTAATTTTTTTTGGAAGATTGCATTTCATTTTTTTTAAAGATGTAGGAAGACTTGTGAAAGGAGAAGATTGAGATTTTGTGTATGAGTTCTTGATGTAGTTAATGAAGATCTCAAAGAAGATGATCATTTCTTAAATTCTTTTAAAATAAGGTAAATAGGATTCACAATGCAAAAAATACATAATATTTATGACTGCGCACTTGCACACTTAAAATTTTGGACATATTAGATTTAATCGCACAAGAACGATGAAATCTAGACCTTTGATCTTCAATGGTGAAAATGCACAACATTTTCAATCCCACACACCTGAGCGCTTCATTTCATGTTGCTTAGATTTAATTGTGCAAGTGCGATAAAATATGAGCCATTGAAATCTCGTGGGCCAAAAATATACAATATTTTTGCATCGGGGAAAAAAGAATAATGTTACCCCAATAGAATCTATTGACATAACATTTCCCATTGAGATGTGCCTAAAATATTCTAGTGATCAGCCAAGTTACGTCAATGGTGAAAAAACACAGTATTTTCAAATCGGTAAAACAAGACTAATGTTACCCCAATATAAATTATCATTGTAACATTTCCCATTGGAATGGGCCTAAAATCTCCCAGTGATCAACCAAATTATGTTCATGGAAACAATACACAATATTTTTGACCTGGTTGTCCTACACCTACGCGCTTAACATTTTATCCATCTTATATTTAATTGCACAAGAACAATTAAAACTGATCCATTGATATTAGAGAAGATGAACGATGCTTAAATCCTTTGAAAATAAGGTAATTGGGACCCACAATACAGAACACACATGATGTTTTCTACCGTGCACTTGTGCACTTAACATTTTGGCTATCTTAGATTTTATCACGCAAGAATGATGAAATCTGGACCGTTGGTCTTCGATGACAAAAACACACAACATTTTCCATCCCATGCACCTACCACTTAACATTTCATGCTCCTTAGATTTAATCACGCAAGTGCGATAAAATCTGAGCCATTGAAATTTGGCAAACCGAAAATGTACACAACATTTTTGCATCGGGGAATTAAGAATAATGTTACCTCAATGGAAGCTATCGACATATCATTGCCTATTAGAATAGGCCTAAAATCTCCCATTGATTAGTAAATTTACGTCGATGGTGAAAATACAACATTTTTGCATTAGCAAAACAAGAATGATGTTAGCCTGATGGATGCTAACTAAAAATAACACAAGTGCAAAAACACACAACATTTTTGCCAGGATGGTTGATAAAACACACAATGGCTCAAAGAAGATGATTGCTTCTTAAATATTTTGGAAATAAGGTAGTTGGGACCCACAATGTAGAAAAAATGTGATATTTTCAACTGCACACTTGTGCACTTAATGTTTTGGACATCTTAGATTCAATCATGTAAGAATGATGAAATTTGGACCATTGATATTCGATGGTGAAAACCCACAACATTTTCCATCATGTGCATCTATGTACTTAACATTTTGTACTCCTTATATTTAATCGTGCAATTGCAATAAAATCTGAGCTGTTGAAATCCCGCAGGTTGAAAACACATAATATTTTTACATCAGGGAAACAAGAATAATGTTACCCCAATGGAAGCTATCATCATAACATTTCCCATCAGGATGGGCCTAAAATCTCACAGTGATCAACTAAGTTACGTTGATGGAAAAAATACACCACCTTTTCATATCAATGAAACAAGAATGATGTTACCCATATGGAAGCTATTAGCATAACATTCCCCATTGGAATGGGCCTAAAATATCATAGATTAGCTAAGTTAACGTCGATGGTGAAAACACATAATGTTTGCAACCCACCTATCAAATGCATAAAATACAATACACTTCATGTGCTGAAAATTTCCATAACTTAGCCCATGAAAGGTATCTTAGATCGGTTATCAGTAATGGAATAAAGGTGGCAAAAATAGCCAGAAGTTACCAAAATAAGAAGAGATAGGGTGTTTATTTACCTCTCACATATTTCAAGAAAATTAAGGTAGGTTGAAGACAAGATCTATTTTCATGCCAAAACCCTAACCTTAACCATAATATAACCTTAATCAAAAAATTAACTGTAACTACAATACTAACCATGATATGAACCCTTTCCCTAACCATAATCATAATCATTATCCTAACCCTATGATCTTAATCCTACCCCAAAATCCTAATCCTAATCAAAATCCTAAACCCTACCCCTAATCCAAAACCCTTACAGTAATACTAGTCCTTAGTTGTAAACCTTAGCCCTAATCCTAATTTTTTTCCTAACCTTGATCCTAGTTCTAACCCTAACTGTAAACCGTATCCCTAATCCAAATACTATGTTTTGAACTACACCATGTTTTAAAATACATGTTCCACAATACCTCATGTTTTGAAAGATGGAATACTTTGCAACATAGTGTGTTTAAGGGAGGAGAGAGAGGGAGAGGGAGATGAGAGTGAGAGAGAGGAGATTAGAAGGGAAGAGGGAGAGGGAGGGAAATATGAGGAGAGAGAATAAGTGAAATAATTATAGTTAGGTTCAAGGGTTATATATAGAATTATGGTCAGTGTTACAGTTTACATAATGGATTAGGATTTATAATAGGATTAGCATTAGGGTTATAATTACGGTTAGGATTGTAGTTAGGGTTATGATTTAAGATTAGGATTAGGATTAGGATTGGGATTGGGATTAGGATTAGGATTAGGATTAGGATTAGGATTAGGATCAAGATTAGGATTAGGATTAGGATTAGGATTAGGATTAGGATTAGGATTAGGATTGGGATTGGGATTAGGATTAGGATTAGGATTAGGATTAGGATTAGGATTAGGATTAGAATTAGAATGATCTTTAGGATTAGGATTAAGGTTAGGCTTTAAGAATAGGATTTAGGATTAGGCTTTCAAATTAGCTTCACTAACTCCATTATCATACTTAGCAATTAAATTTGTATATCTCTTATCCTTGATGATTCCTTGGTGGGGTGTTACATTAGGTATCAAAGCCCATGTATTGCAATAATGTGATGTTATATTATTACCCATGTGACTTGTTGTACTTGGCATATAATGGAATAAGAAATTTCTTTGTAGAGCTCATAATTCCTTAAGAGATTCCACTAAATATAAAGCACCTAGAGGGACTATTGTGGAACGATTGTGGAACTCATATAAGTTTCAATAAGTTCAGATTGATCAGCTCAACTAGTAGAGGTTCAACAATTATTTTATTTAGGCTTCATGATTAGGTTTTAGGATTAGGGTTAGACTTTATGATTAGGTTTTAGGATTAGGGTTATGGTAAGTATTTTGGTTAGAGTTAGGGTTTCAAGTGGACATTTGGAGAAAATACTAGGAAAAAATATATCCTACAAACTACAAACAAAGCTTTTGAAGGTTTAAAATTTTTATGTGTAATTGAACATGTAACTTTATATTTACAATGAAATATTATCACAACTCTATAGTGAAATAAATTAAAGAATACACTATTTTTGGGTGCACCTACCTCTATTACAAGAAGATAAAGGTTGTGAAATCCAATGAATATTTTTTTATAGCATCAAATGAGTATAAAAATACATCTTATCATGAATTAATCTTCTACATGTTCAAAAGTACAATTTGCATAATTCAACCCAAAACTTCATATCTTCAATGAAATCCTATCACATCCTTATAGTAAAATAAAATGGATAAAGCATTTTTCTTTTGGGTACACATATCTTTGTTTAAAAAAAAGAAGGTTGTGAAGCCTAACCTTTGCTTTGATGGTAGAGAAATAAAGATAACATACCTCTTCTATTGATAAGTTGGACAATAAAAAATAAAATGAAGTGAAGATCATAAATTAAAAGTTAGTAAATAGTCTATTAGATGGTTGCACCATTATAAAGATAAATAAGAAAATAAAATAAAAGAAGAGAGAGAAAAAGAGTTATCCTCTTGCAAAATATAAGAGGTATAAAATAAAGAAAATTATGCCTCTAATAGATAACACATATGAATCCCTTAAGTAGGTTCATATGATAATATTGGCTACTAAACAAGGGCTAAGGCTAGTGTTTGTAGCACTATCTCTACAATATGTCCACTTTAGTCAACTAAAGTCATTAATCCTTCTCCATTGTTATATATAATTCAATTAAGGTGATAAAATTCTCATTATCTCATTTTAAAATAATTCCTTCCCATCCTTCTCTTAAGTCACTAAAAATTCCAAGCACGTTGTACTACTAAAATACAAAATACAACAATTGATAAATTGAAATATGGACCTAGTTATGCAAATAAGAAGACAAGTCTACATGAATCCATATTATAGTTTTACTTAGCCCCTATATGCATCACGTGAGAGAGAATATAACCACCTAAATGTATGGACCTTGAGTGTAGATAAGTTTTACAAATTTGAGATTTTTATTGATAAGATCTACACATGTGGTATTCAATGATTACACATTGGTGGTACACTCCCCTTACCGTCATATATATATAATGAAATCTTATCACATCTATATAAAAATATAAAATTAGATATATAGTTTTACTATGGTGAACATGCTTCTATTATCTAATGATGAATTCTATGATACCCAACCATTCATTTGAGATAACATTAAATGAGTAGAAAAATATATCCTACAAACCATGAATTACGATTTTTTAGGTTTAAAAATACAATATGTAATTCTACATGCAACTTCATATTTACAAACTTAGTTCATGGTTGGTAAGATATAATTTTTTTTCTCATTTGATTTTATCTCAAATTAGATGTTTGATATCACAATTTTTCAAAACCCTAACCTTAACTATAATATACTAATGTTAATCAAAATCTTAATTGTAACCATAATACTAACCATGATATGAACCCTTACCCTAACCATAATGCTAACCATTATTCTAACCCTATGATCTTAATCCTAACCCTAAATCCTAATCCTAATGAAAATCCTAAACTATACCCCTAATACAAAACTCTAATTGTAATACTACTCCTAAGTTATAAACCTTAACCCTAATCCTAAACCATTATTCTAACCCTAATCTTAAATTTTTTTCCTAACCTTGATCCTAATTCTAACCCTAATCCAAATACTATCTTATAAAACCCTAAACCCTAACCCTAATCATAACACTAATCCTAATCAAAATCATAAACCCTGTACCCTAATCCTAACCAAAAATATTACTCTAATTCTAATCAAAACTATAAATACTAACACTAACCAAAACACTAATCATACCCAAAATACTTACTCTAATCGTAATCAAAATTCTAAACCCTAATCTTAACCAAAACACTTACCCTAATCCTTATCAAAACCCTAAACCCTAATCCTTAAAATTATTCCTAAAGCCTAAGCCTAATCTTAACATCTAGTCATGATCCTAAACACTAATCTTAAAGCCTAATCATAAATCCTAAATGCTAAATCTTACCCTAACCCTAATTATAATCATAATACTATATATGATATATAACAATATATTATACAATATTTGTGAACCATAACCATAATTTTCAATAGTAAAAACAATTCTAACCATGATGTATTAAACCTCCATGTGGGCTAATGGTGGCGAAAATAGTCAACAATTATGTAAAGAGCTATAGAAAAGTGAAAAGTATTACTCATCTTTTATTGTTGTAGGTTTGTGATAGGATTTCATTGTTCATAATAGGTTAAGATACATGTTGTATTGTTAAACTTGCTTAATATTAATTCATGGCTTATAAGATGTGTTTATTTTTTCTCATTTGATGTTATCTCAAATGAATGGTTGGATATCACAACCTTTTTTCATGGTTAATTCATGAATTTTAGGGTTGAAATATCATGATAATGAGTGTTACATGATTGTTAGTGCTAAGTATGATAATGGAGTTAAAGTGAAGCTAATCAATGTATCAAGTAATGTATTTTACATCAAATTTATGGTGACACAAAGAGTTTACTAATTCATGAACTACTAAGCTTTTGTATGTTAAAAAAGGAAATTTTTTATTCCAACCACCACTTCATATATACAATAAAATTATATCACAATTGTACAACAACATAAAATTAGAAATATAGTTTTATTGGGGTGAACACGCCTTTATTATCTAATGAGGAATTCTATGATACCCAACAATTCATTTGAGTTAACATCAAATAAGTAGAAAAATATATCCTACAAACCATGGACTATGCAAGTTGTTGTAAGTTTTAAAATGCAATCTATAATTCAACATGCAACATCATGTTTACAAACTTAGTTCATGGTTGGTAAGATATATGTTTTTTTACTCATCTGAAGTTATCTAAAGTTAAACATATGATATCAAAAATTTCCAAAACCCTAGCCTTAACCATTATAATTTTTGGATATTGCTAATGCATGGGTGGTGATTGAGACATATAGTATGTTTAATCACTATGCTACTGAATAGGCACTCATACTGTTGTCATTTGTGTTTTGTCACTGATGTCAACATATGCTCTTATGAAGGAACCAAAGTGGTAATCATGGTGTACAGTTAGTGTACAGATGTTTCTAATGCTGCGAAGTCAGATGAGAGTTTAGGTGGATGTTGTGATCTTATATCTGTGATTGCATCATTAGGTATTGCATATTAAGAAAGTTACAGCTATTTTGGTAAAGAGTGGTCACTGGACTGTGACAGTGAGAATTGACAGAGTTAGTCTCTAAGTTTTTGTTATATCTTTCAGAGGAACTGGATTCAAGGTATGTGAACTTGAAGGATGATGGAAGAGGTACTGATAGATGTTCATTGGTTAGTCCAAGGTACAGAGTGATTGGGAATGTCATATGTGGCGTGTGCTCTGGCGATGGCTTATTCTGAAGCTGACTTAGGGAATGAAGCATGTGTTTTGTTTGGCAAGCACAAATCAAGGATGTCGGTCCTTAATTATTGTAATGTAATCATTGTAAACTTTTTTCAGATACCGTCTGTATCTTAGCAAGGGTTTATGTAATTGTTTGTAATTAGGAAAGCCTTATGGGCCGACTTAATATTGGTAAAATGTAATAAGGTATAAATGAAAGGTCTTTTCTTTGCAAAATATATGGATGGAATATATGTGAGATAGAGAGGTTGTGAAAGCTGCGAGCTTGTTTCTGCTGCATGTAGAGTAGAGGTTTATTGGTGGACTTCATTGGAACTAATCAAAAAAAGATAGTTTCTAGCAAAAAATTTAAAAGATTGTGTATTTCTTCATATACACTGGTTGTGAACTAGTGAGTTCTGAAGGTGGATTTAACCTTCTTTGGGTAGTGAGCCTTCTGTTGTTCTTAACTCCTAACAGGGTCTGTCCTCTAACAAGGACTGTGTACTGTAATGTTTCAATAAGCTCCTAACAGGGCTATATCTTCTAACATGGATTACTATACTCTCAGTACATCATTAGTGGGTGCTAATTCCCACTGGGGTTTTTACCTTTAACAGGGTTTCCCCAAAACAAAACATTGTGTTATTGTGTTGGCATTCATTGTGTTCATTGGATTTGATATTGTTGAGCTTAAAGTTTAAATTTTAATATTCTGTCATACAATTGATTCACCCCCCCTCTTAGTTGTATTGTGGACTGTTATTCCTAACAATTGGTATTAGAGCTTGTGGTCCTTAGAGAGAAAGCTTAACAACTTGAGGTGATCTTGGAAATGGCATTCTATAGGAAGAAAAGTCCTAAGTTTGATCTTGAAAACTTTGACAGTTGGAAGAACAAGATGCAAACACATCTGCTATGCATGGGCATAGACAACTGGATGATTGTGAAGAAGAAGGAATCTCTGAAAGATGAGAATGACTTGGAAATAGCTGATGAAGATGAAAAGAATTTATTTTCATGCAACATGGTCACAAGAGAAGCATTGATCAGTGCACTATCTGAGGGTGAGTTTACTAAAATTAAAGATCTAGATTCAGCACATGAAATTTGGAATAGACTAGAGGCACTCTGTGAAGGAGACAAGTATACCAAACAAGCAAAATTGCAAAATTGGAAGACAAAGATGGAGAAGCTACAAATGAATGAAGATGAAAGCATTAGAGCCTATGTTCAAAGGGTTATAGAAGTTGTAGTTGGAATAAAAAATTATGGAGGTACTTATGATGAAGATGAAGTCATTGCAAAGATTCTCAGATTTCTAACTCCTACTTACAAATTCAAGGCAATGTCAATTCAAGAAACTATACCCCTGACTCCAAACTTTAGCAGAGAGATGTTGATTGCAAAGTTAACTACATTTGAAGCTGCGGAATTAGGAGAAGTTGTTCTTAAAGTTGAATTTGTATTTAGGGCATCCACACACAAGAAAGTATCTACACTTTTGAGCACAAGCAAAGAAGACCTAAAAGAAGATCTTGGTGAGTATGTTGAAATGGGAGAAGATAATGGAAGAAGAAAAGAAGATGGAAGAACTTGTTGCACTGATAGCTAGAAGAGAGAAAAGAGGTAAGGGAATATTTGAAGGCAAATTACCTTTGAAATATTTTTCATGTAATAAGATAGGCATTTTGCATCTAGATGCCCTACAAGAATTCCCAAGTACAAACCTGATTATGCAAAGATTAGAAGAGACAAATAATGTTATTATGCTATGAAGTAATCTCTGATGATGATGATTTAGACAATGAAGAGATTGGATTTTTTGCTATTAAAGATGAACCAGTTCATGAGGAAAAATCCTTAGTATCTCATGTTGACAATAAAATTGAATGGATAATTGATAGTGGATGTTCTCATCACATGACTGGTGATAAGAATAAGTTTTTTAAATTAGTAAATTATGATGGAGGTGTTGTAAGGTTTGGGGAAAATCTCCCAAAATCCATCATAGGAGTAGGATCCATAACTCTAGATGGAAAGACTAATACAGATAATGTACTACTTGTTGAAGGACTGAAACATAACTTGTTGAGTGTTGGACAATTAATGGATAAAAACTTTTAGCTAAGTTTTGTTAATGGTAAATGCTTTATCAAAAGCAAGGAAGGAAAAATGATCACTATCGATTTAAGATCTAGAGGTAATGTATTTGAACTAAACACATTTGGAGCCTCTTGTTTTGTTGTGAAGGTAGATGATAGTTGGTTATGGCATAGAAGATTTTTTTATGTTAATTTTGACAACATTGTAAAGGCAAGTATGGCTAATGCAGTAAGAGATCTACCAAAGATTGTGAAACCTTCTAACACTATATGCAAAGAATGTGTTATGGGAAAGCAAAATAAAAGCAGTCATAAAAGAAAAAAATTTACATCAAAAGGAAAATTAGATTTGGTACATACAGATCTGTGTGGGCCTACAAGAACAAAGTCATACTATGGTGAAAGGTATTTCATACTCTTTGTTGATGACTTTTCTAGAATGATGTGGGTTACTTATTTGAGAGAGAAATCAGAAGCATTTGACAAATTCAAGTTGTTTAAAGAAAAGGTAGAGAATGAATCAGGACTGAAAATAGAGTGTTTAAGATCAGACGGAGGTGGAGAGTTTACATCATATTTATTCAATTCATATTGTGAAGAGCATGGGATAAAAGACAAACATCTACTCCTAGGACTCCACAACAAAATGAGATAGCAGAGTGAAGAAACAAAACTATACTTGATGTTGCCAGGACAATGCTGATTGAAGGAAATGTATCTCATGTACATTGGAGAGAGGTTGTTGGAACAATAGTGTACACATTAAACTTAATTCAAATCAGAGATGGAACAAGTAAGACTCCCTATGAACTATGGTTTAAGCACACTCCTACTATAAAATATTTTAGAATTTTTGGTAGCAGATGTTATATCAAGAGGGGTGATGAGATAGGGAAATTTGATGCTAGAAGTGATGAAGGTATCTTCCTTGGTTACTCTGTTAAAAGCAAGGCATACCAATGTTTCAATCTGAGATTAAGGAAGATGGTTGAAAGTAAAAATGTAAGAATAGATGAGACATTTCATAAACAAGAAAGAATGTATGAGAACAGTCAGATATCAGAAGTGAAAGAAACCACTACTCCTGTCGAAGAAGAAGAACTTGTTGAAGAAATTGAAAAAGAGGCTTTTGATGATACAAGAAAGACTACTGAAACTCCTAAAACTCCAAGGTATGTAAAAAATAACCATCCTGAAAATCAAATTATTGGCAATACCAGTTAGGGAGTGCTAACTAGATCTAAAGTTAGAGAAGAAAATTGTTTGATTTCTCAAGTTGAGCCAAAAAAATACAGACGAAGCTTTTAAAGATGAATCTTGGATAAATTCCATGAAAGAAGAATTGGATTAGATAAAGAAAAATAATACTTGGGAATTGGTTCCAAGACCTAAAAATAAAAATGTTATAGGAACAAAATGGGTCTTTAGAAACAAGATAAATGAAGAAGTAACAGTTGTAAGGAACAAAGCAAGACTAGTGTGTAAGGGATACTCATAGCAAGAAGGCATAGACTTTGAAGAAACATTTTCTCCTATTGCTAGAATAGAGGCAATAAGATTATTTCTATCTTGTGCTACACACAAAAAATTCAAAGTGTATCAGATGGATGTTAAATCTACATTTCTGAATGGAGATCTTAAAGAAGAAGTATACATAGAAAAACCAGATGGATTTCCTCTATGCGAAGACAAAGACATGGTGTGCAAATTGAAGAAAGCCCTGTATGGGTTGAAGCAAGCTCCTAGGGCTTGGTATGAAAGGTTGGACAAGTATCTACTTGGACTTGGATTTAGAAAAGGTAATGCAAACAATAATTTGTATTTAAGAACTACTAAAGATGGAATCCTAATAGTAGAAGTATCTGTGGATGAAATTATCTTTGGAGGTAATGATGATCTATGTAAAAAGTTTGCTAAAGAAATGGAAAGTGAATTTGAGATGTCTATGATAGGTGAAATGAAATTCTTCCTTAAACTACAAATAACTCAAAATGAGAATGCTATTTTCATTTCTCAGACCAAGTATCTCAAAGAATTTCTTAAGAAATTTGGTATGGAAGATTGTAAACCAATAGGAACACCTATGGTGACTGGAAACAAGCTAACAATTGATGATGAATCAAAATGTTTTTTTTAGAATTTGTATAGATCAATGGTTGGAGGGATACAATATCTGACTCACACCAGACCAGATATTACTAATGCTGTTGGAATTATGGCTAGGTATCAGGCAAAACCCAAAGAGACTCATCTAGCTACTATGAAAATAATATTGAGGTATCTCAGAGGAACCATAGACTATGGTTTATGGTATGACAGGAATGATAGCTTTGGACTTCATGCTTATACTGATGCTGATTGGGTAGGAAATATTGATGACATGAAAAGTACAAGTGGTGGTGCATTTTTCCTTGGGAAAAAGTTGGTTTCTTGGCTAAGTAAGAAACAAGATTGTATAGCACAATCTATTGTTGAATCAGAATATGTTGCTGCTGCTATAAATTGCACTCAGATTGTTTGGATGAAACAAATGCTGATAGACATTGGAATAAATTTTAATGAACCTTTGGTTATCCATTGTGATAACACTAGCATAGTAAACATGTCAAAGAATCTAGTGATGCACTCTAAAACTAAACACATTTCTATCAAGTATCACTTCTTGAGAGACAAGGTGGCAGAAAAAGAAATCAAGCTAGAATATATCAGTACAAAAGAGTAGATTGCAGACATTTTTACAAACCCACTACCAAAAGATACCTTTAAATATCTCAGAGGTATGCTAGGGTTTTAGGCCCCTCTGAGTCAGAACTAAATGATGTAGAGATACATCAATCCAGAAGTGTTCAGAGCCTCATCATTTTCTGGACTAGATGTAGGGATCTACTCCTTAAGGGGAGTGATCATGGAAGAAAGTTTATCTATGAAGGTATTTGAAGGCTCATGGCACCCTTTTCCATTGTTGTCAAAGGGGGAGTGTTGCTATGAGAAAATCTCTACTATTTAGGGAGATTGTTCAGTTGAAGGACTTTGGATTGATATAACTTTGGGATAAGATTTTCCCATATGTTGAAATCAATGCCAAAGGGGGAGATTGTTGGATATTGATAATGCATGGGTGGTGATTGAGACATGTAATATGTTTAATCACTATGTTACTAAATAGGCACTCATACTATTGTCATTTGTGTTTTGTCACTGATGTCAACATATGCTCTTATGAAGGAACTAGACTGGTAATTATGGTGTATGGTTAGTGTACAGATGTTTCTGATGCTACAAAGTCAGATGAGAGTTTAGGTGGATGTTGTGATCTTATATGTGTGATCACATCATTAGGTATTTCATATTAAGAAAGTTACAGCTGTTTTGGTAAAGACTGGTCACTGGACTGTGACAGTGAGAATTGACAGAGTTAGTCTCTGAATTTTTGTTATATCTTTCAGAGGAACTAGATTCAAGGTATGCGAACTTGAAGGATGATGGAAGAGGTACTGATTGATGCTCATTGGTTAGCGTAAGGTATGGAGTGATTGGGAACGTCACCTATGGCATGTGATCTGGTGATGGATTATTCTAAAGTTGACTCAGGGAATGAAGCATGTGTTTTGTTTGGCAAGCACAAATCAAGGATGTTGGTCTTTAATTGTTGTAATGTAATCATTGTAAACTTGTTTTAGATACCATATGTATCTTAGCAAGGGTTTATGTAATTTTTTGTAATTAGGAAAGCCTTATGGGCTGACTTGATCTTGGTAAAATGTAATAAGGTATAAATGAAAGGTCTTTTCTTTGGAAAAGATATGTGTAATGCCCCGCCAGGGAACCCAAAAGAACTTAACCTAAACATGCATCTAAGTTTGCAAAATTTTTATTTTTATTTTGTTAACATACATGATAAATATCAATGCGGAAGAAATTACCATTAACTCACATAACATAAACAACCAACATAGGTTACAACTCTCAAAGGTTCCTTGATGATGATTACATTAACATTAATTAATAATAAAGATAAGGGTACAATAATGAAACTCATATAAACCAATAAAAGATAAAATCAAAATCACCTAGAAGATAACATAAAAACATCTGGTACCATAAGGTATCCATAATAACGTACATCTGTTGCACATGTCGCAGGGTATGTATTAAAATAACCAAAATGAAGAACACAAGACATATCTGAAGAACTGATACAAAGATACAAGATCACAAGGAATAAGCTCATGAAGAAGAACACCTCTCCAAAAATGAAGATCAAGAAGGAACAACTGCTACATGGATCATCCAGCATTGGTACATGAACATCAAAATCTCAAATGGTAAAAGAACCACTACCACCCGACCTCGTGAAGCTAAAAGGTCTACTCCCACCATCCTGAGGAGATAACAACAAATCCCACTCGGATAATAGACAAACATAACAAGGAAAGGAAAGGATTCCTAAAAGTTCTCTAACCCAAGGTGATAAGTAATAATGTCATGAAAGACTCACTATTCTAGAAGTAACCAACACATGTAGGATAACTAGACTATGCATAGGAAGGTGTCATCATGTACGTCTAACCCTTAAGTCTCATCCTGGTAATCTTGCTGGATCCCGGCACCCAAGTGACCATACATGGTATCAATGACCTCTCATACTGACAAAGTCATCAACTATGCCAACTCATCCCTTAAAAGGGGGCTAGTCATCTTCTCAACACCATCTTAGTCTGTACTAGCACTAACGCTTGGGTGAGGACCATACCTTATTAGGTTCATTTTAATAAAACTCTCAATGTTATATTTAGTTATCACTTGATTAAGATACTTAACAATAAGTGATCCTGGCAGCCACTCGTGGGCCCCAACACTTATTGCAAGCCACCTCCTACTACATGTCAAGGTAAACTACCATAGGCTCATAGATCTCTCCTAGATCTAATCAGGTATACAACTACGTAACCTCATATCCATTTTCACACAAAAGAACTAGATATGGTTATAGAGATACCACAAACAAAGTACAATATATCATGAGCCCAATGGTCAAACAGGAGATAATCTAATCTCAACACACACATCTAATCATAATACTGAAAACAAGAAACAACTAACAAAATCCCTAGCCTCTGTCTTCCCCTTAGGTCTTCTAGTATCCCAAAATGGATTAAGCAAAAGAAAACACTCCAAGCACGAAGAAGACACATTGCATCATAGAAGACTGAGATCTAATATCATAACACTTTAAATTCTATATTGAACATAATTGAATTTACATTAAGAATTACATAAATCTACTGATATAAATTAATCATAAACATTAAAACGATGTCATAAAGGAAGAATATTCCCTATAGACTAACTAGGGTTCTAACAGCGCAAACTCGCCCAATTTCGGTATAAACATAACACTTGTAAAATAAATGTTGCCACTTGAGACATTTGATCAACTCTCAAATAAGTATTTGTGCAGAAGAACATATCACTATCCAAATACTCCTTTCAAATGTAAAACCAATTTGATTACAATCATACATTATTTTACTTATGTAAGAAATATAAACCTACCATAATGAATGCACATGCAAAGACTACCTAAACTGTTTAACCCAAGTTGAAAAACTTTATATCAACCTTAACGTAAAGATTCCTAAATGATTTCAAATAATAGGGCAAAATTAATTAAACATCATATAAATAAACTACATCATAGCCCTCCCCATATTTTATATTCAAAATGTAAATATAGGTGATTTATATTTACATTAAAATTCTTTACATAAATATCAAATTTTAAAATAAATATTATTATTTAAGATAAATTATGAAATTTATAATAATTAAAAACATTTAAATTAAATAACAAATTTATTAACAAAATTGAAATAAATAATAAACATTTAAATCGAATTACCAATTTACAAGAAAACAAAACATACTAAGCAAAATAGAGGATCGTGTCCTACGTCCCACGCGCACGGTACACTGCCATGCGCAGGTGTACCGCATGCATAGTGTACCACACACGGTACATACTACCATGCGCAGTGGGGACATGGGGGAAGTGGTGGCCCCCGCTCCCCTTACAATCATAATAAAATTTTTTTACAGCAATTTAAAAAAACAAAAGCATTATTAATATATGTGTATTTTAATAAAAGTTTTACACAATGTTTTTTTTTATATATAAATAAATCTCAAAAATACTATCTATGAGATAGATTAAATTCTTTTTTAGAATATTTATTTTGGAAATATCAAAACCAGAACAAAATACCCATATTTTCTTAACAAAGCCATATTCAGATTCTTAAAAGAAGGAATATATTCTTTTTAAGAAGAGCAAATATTTTAACAAATTTATATCCTATATCCTTCCCTCAATTTTTAACTTTGACTGGTTAATTGACTGTGTAAATTTTCCAGAGAATATATTTTTTAAACTAGCAAGGATTTTTCCTACCCAAATTGGGTTTTTAATACAATTTTATTTTCTTTCAAAAAAGGGAATTAATTTTTCTTTCAACTCTATAGTCTAACTATATAGCAGATTTGATTTTTTGATTTACAAGCAAACCGTAGACAAACTTTTAATAAAAGTTTACCAGCATAACGGTACAATGTCAAGTAATCATAAAAACATAAAATAATAGATTTGGGGTTTCTCTAATACCCAAAATTCAAGAAATCATACAGATCTAATGAGACTAATCCAGATCTAATAAAACATAGAATTTAACAAGATAAAATAATAGAAAGCACAAAACAAGAATTCCAGATCCTACCTTGGTTCCAATGCCAGAAACTGTAATGAAACCCTTGTAGAAGATCTGAGAGTGAAATTACTTCCAAATCCAATCCTGTGTGCAGATCTGATAACTATGTTGAAAGCAAGAACCAGATCCAGATGCACAATCAAACCCCAAATCAACAGACAACCACAACAACCAAGAAACCTCAAATTCTCAAGCACACAAGCTCTCCAAAAAAAATTCTCCTCCAAAGAAACCTGTCTAAACTCAAAAGAATGCCATAATTTTCCTAATAGGAATTCAATTCCCAAATTCATGCAATCGCTAAAGACAACTCAAAGGCTAACTCACAGTTCAACTCCAAATCATAAATGACTCATAAGACAACTCCTGATCAGACTCTAACTCCAAAATTGAACGCAAATATTAATTAATTAATTAAAATATCTTTTAAATGCACAACACAACTTGACTTTTGAAAACTAGTTGTTCACTTTTTGACAACAACTCACTTTTCAATTATGTACATGTTAATAATTTAAAACACATATTAAATAAATAAAATACTTAATGCATCCTAAAATATGCAATTAAATATTTAATCATTTAATAATACTCACAAACATAATAAAATCCAATTATCAAAAAAAATAATCAATTAAATCTAAATAATCAATTATTTGATTTTAATTAAATTTCAACAAAATAAACTTAGGAACTAATCAATATTAATTTCCAATTACTCAAATAATCAACTTTAATTTAATTTCCTCAATTAATCATAGGAGCATATTTAATCATAAAATTCAACTATGCACCTAACACTGATAGTCACATGAAATAATCTATATAAACATAAATCAGCTATAATCAATAATTGAATAATCACATAAAAATCACCCACATAACCACACATCAACTGAAGCCAAATGAGATAAAATCAAACAAAACCAAAACCAAGCAACACTAGAAAGGGATCCATGAACTTTGCCAACCTGACAAATTCAGATAGGGTAGACAACAGATACTTATCCAACAAATAGGATAAATGGGTTTGGGTTAGTGTTTTGGATCCATGTTATCTCCCCTCTCTTACCATTTGAGATATTGTGATAGGGCACGCTCATCCTAACAATTCAGGGAAGACGATGCCTAGTACCTATGAACCTGCATTCAACACCCGTATGTACAAACATATATAAATATATAACAGACAATGGCAAGGATTGACCGATCGTGTGGATCTCGCAAGCAAGTAACTATGACTCCATCCCTCAACCACATCAGGCACGTCAAAAAGAAATGTAAAACAATCACATTAACCATACACATGCCAGTATGGGGTCAGCAAAATCATATACATCAATGATTTCCTAACGTATAATCTATCATCCTAAAGTAATCATAACATTGATAAAATTAGACTAGGGGCGAGGTACTACAATATGGATGGAATATATGTAAGATAGAGAGGTTGTGAAAGCTGCGAGCTTGTGTCTACTAAATGTAGAGTAGAGGTTTACTGGTGGACTTCATTGGAACTAATCATGCAAAGATAGTTGTTGGCAAACAGTTCAAAAGATTGTGTATTTCTTCATATACACCAGTTGCGAACTAGTGAGTTCTGAAGGTGGATTTAACCTTCTTTGGGAAGTGAGCCTTATGTTGTTCTTGACTCCTAATAGGGTCTGTGCTCTAACAAGGACTATGTAATATAATGTTTCAATAATCTCCTAACAAGGTTATATCTTATAACAAGGATTACTATACTCTTAGTACATCATTAGTGGGTGCTAATTCCCACTGGGGTTTCTACCTTTAACAGGGTTTCCCCGTAACCAAAACATTGTGTTATTGTGTTGGCATTCATTGTGTTCATTGGATTTGATATTGTTGAGCTTAAAGTTTAAAATTTAATATTGTGTCATACAACTGATTCACCCCCCTCTCAGTTGTATTGTGGACTATTATTCCTAATAATACTAACCCTAATCAAAACCCTAACCTTAACCATAATACTAACCATGATGTGAACCCTTACACTAACTATTATACTAACCCTATGATATTAACACTAATCCTAATCAAAACGGTAAACCCTACCCCTCATTCCAAACCCTAACAGTAGTGCTTATCCTAAGTCATAAATTATTGATGAACTACAACTGATTTAGAACCTGATTGAAGAATCTATCATTTAAGATCACCGAGTTGATTGATTAGATATGTAATATGATTAAATTAGTATTATGTTGTCATTGATGTCAACTAGTTTGACAACACTTATATTGTAAGTTACTATACTGAAACATCTATAGAGGAGTGAAAGAGATGAAGAATAGAAATATCTACATGAGGATGATGGATATGACAGATGAGGATAAAGAATACATTAAGTAACTTGTTGATGAGTCTATGAATTTATGATATTGACTTGATTATGTTTCATTCATCTATGATGAAGAAAAGAGCTGAAAGACACAAAGGAATGTTGTTGGTTGATGAAGCATTTCAATATACACCGACAGAGTGTAGTGTATACCGAGCACAGTATAAACCGAGCTTGTATTCACCAACGCATTTCTTTGTTAACCAAGAAGAACAGAATGAAATAAATGATTAGTTTAGCTGATAAGATTGATGAGATGGAAAGTGTATAATTTCAAGGTAACATATAATGTTTGTTATGATGATCGACGGCTAACAAAATTCAAGAAAGATCTAAAGGATAAGAATCAAATGTCTTATTGACAAAAGTGTTAAGGTATGTTTAAGAGGAAAAATCAATGAAGATGATTAAATGAAAAAATCTAATGGAGCAGAAGAAAATGGTTTACATGTCTATATAAGAGACTAGAGATTTCACAAGTGAGTGTGATACTGAAAGAAAAGGAAATTACAAAATCATCGTGTGAACAAGGTTTCATGCATTCTGATCATATTGGTTAAGGAGAACCCTATTGCAGAGCATTATCGAGTGACAGAGAGTCATTACAGATGGACAATAAGTTGATATATTATTGAATCAAGAAATGTTACATTGATTAGAAAGATTTGTATGAGCTGAATATTGATCTGTAATCTACAATTGAATTTGTAATAGATTAGATCAGCTATTGTTACATATTTAACCATTGTACACAGTCAAATCTCGTAACTGAGTGGACTAAGAAAGTCTTATTATGTATCATTCATAGAATGAACATTGTTATCCTGTCAACCCCAGAGTGACTGCTGGTTGAATGATAACGGTTGGTCTAAAATCCTCTAACAAGGTCACACCTAACAGTGTGTTTGTAACCTTTAACAGGGTTGGGTCTTCAGTGACCTCACTTTAGAAGAGTGAATATTTTTGGGTTGCCAGTCCCAGGTGGTTTTTCTCTTCAAACAGTTTCCACCTTAAATCTCTTGTGTTATGTGTTGATTGTGATATTTGTTTGATGCCATATTTGCATGTTACATATTTGATTTGATCGGTAACTACTATAAGTTTTAGACTAGTAATCGGTAAATGCACAGACAGTAAAAGTATTTTAAGTTACCAAGTAGAAGAAGTTTTAAGTATTTGTTTTTGGATTATACATATTGTATTGGGACAATGATTAACTAATTCACCCCCCTCTCAGTTATTCTAACAATTGGTATCAGAGCATTGGTTGCTTGGAACAGAGTTTTAAGGACTTCAATACAAAGATCTCAAAATGTATAAGAGGGAAGTTGCAAAGCTGAACAAAGAGAACTTCGTAGTATGGCAGAGTGGGATGAAGTTGCACATATCTAGAATTGGGAATGCCGCACTAGAATTGATGGAGAATGGCTATATAGAACCGACCCCTGGTCCCCTGACACTTGATCAACCGAAAGACAAGCATGAAGATAATGTTACTATGATGGAAATTTCTACTACTTGTACCGATGCCAAGTTTGAAGATATTAAAAGCTGCACTATTGCAAAATCCATGTGGGATAAACTTTCTCAAGTTTATAGTGGAGATGCGAATGTCAAAAGAGCTAGAGCAGAGAGCTTAAGGGGAAGATTCAATGATATGAAGATGAAGGAAGGTGAGAATATTTTACACTATACAAATAGACTGAAAGAGGTAGTACATTCTATTAGAGCATCTGATGGAGTCATTAGTGAAGGGACAGTGGTAAGAAAAATACTCAGAACCTTATTGCTGGTTTACACAATCAGAATATCAGCTATTCATGAAACAAGGTCTACATTTGGTAATGTACTTACACTTGACAATATGATTGGTAAACTTACAACCTTTGAATTAAATAACTTTGATAATAGTGTTGTTCCATCTGTGGAATCTGCTTTCATGTCTTCTCTAAAGATCAGTAAGTCTAGTAGAAATAATAAAAATGATGATAGTGACAGTAATACCGATGATGAGCTTGATGAACTTGAAGCTCTTATGGCCAGAAGGTTACCCAAAGGTAAAGGAAGGTATAGAGGTAAGCTACCTTTGGCATGCTTTAACTATAAAGAGGTTGGCCACATCGCTACTAGATGTCCACATAAGAAAGATGATGAAAGAACCAAAGACCGATCTAAAGGAAGCTATGGGAGAAGATTCAATAGAGGCTACTGACACAACAGAGATAACCAAGACAACAATGACAAAGGAAAAAAGGTATGTTACATGGCCAAGGATAATGAGTCTGAATCTGATTCTAATGATGATGTATAAGTTATATTTGTTTCTATGAAAGATGACTCGGAGGAAGAAGAAAACATGGAGAAATAACACTAATCTCTAAAGTTAATAGAAATAATACATGGATCATAGATAGTGGTTGTACACATCACATGACTGGTGATGAGGAGAAGTTTTATCAACTTGAAGGATACAATGGAGGATCGGTTAAGATGGGTAATGACACACCCTATATGATAAGAGGTAAAGGATCTTTGACGATAAATGATATGATAAAATGTGATAATGATTATTGGGTAGATGGACTGAACTATAACTTGTTAAGTGTGGCTTAGCTGAACAATTCAGGTCACCGAGTTGCTTTTGAGAGCAAGAAAGGGAAAATCTTTGATGACGGAGGAAGACTAGTTGGAACTAGAGCACAATCAAGAGGTAATCTATTTTATCTTGATACTAATGAGTCTTCTTGCTTGATGATGAAAAATGAAGATGCTTGGTTGTGGCATAAAAGGTTATGCCATGTGAATTTTGATAACATGATTAAGATTAGTAAAAGGAAAAGAGTTAGAGGTCTGCCTAACTTGTCAAAACCAAATCATGTTATGTGTCATGAATGTTAGAAAGGTAAGATGACTAAATCTAGTTTCAAAAGTAAGGATTATTCAACAAAGAAGATACTTGAGTTGGTTCATATTGACCTATGTGGTCCTATGAGAACTCAGAGTTATTATGGTGATAGGTACTTTATTATTTTTGTTGATGACTATACTAGATTGATGACTGTTATGTTCTTAAAAGAAAAATCTGAAGCATTTAAGATGTTCAAGTGGTATAAAGCTAAGGTAGAAAAAGAGACTGGTAAGGAATTGAAATGCCTAAGATCTGATAGAGGAGGTGAATTTATCTTTGATGAATTTACTAATTTATGTAATGAGCATGGTATTAAAAGACAGGTCTCTACATCGAAGACATCTCAACAGAATGGGATTGCTGAAAGAAGGAATAGGTCAATAGTTGACTGTGCTAGGACACTGATGCTACAAAAGAATGTTTCTCAGACATACTGGAGGGAAGCTGTTAGTACATCTATTTATGTTTTGAACCGAGTGCAACTAAAGGACACCAACAAGACACCCTATGAGTTGTGGTTTGGACACAAACCTACTGTAAGTTATTTCAGGATTTTTGGAAGCAAATGTTTTATTCTGAAAGATGAGAGAAATGGTAAATTTGACTCAAAAGGTGATGAAGGGATATTTATAGGATATTCCAGTAAAAGCAAAGCATATAAGTGTCTAAATAAAACTACTAATAAAATGATTGAAAGCACTAATGTCTGAGTTGATGAGTTTGATGAAAATAACACAAAGGAAAGTACAAAGGAACTGGAAGACTATGGTAGATTCACTTACATTGAACAACTAGAGTATCTACCGAAGCCGCAGCCTGTGATAACCAGTCAACAGGAAAACAACACCAAACAACAGGAAAGAGAAATCAACGAGCAAAATGGCCCTACCAAGAAAGAAAATAAACCTACACAGGATGAACAAGAAAGGAGAAATAAGATACTAGCAATTTTTGTCAGAAGACATCATCCTGAAACACAAATTATTGGAGACAAACAAGCTGGCATACAAACAAGGAGCAAAGCAAGACAAGGTACATGTCTAGTTTGTGATTATGAACCGAAAAATGTAAAAGTTGCATTAGAGAATGGTGAATGGGTTAATGCAATAAAGGAGGAAATAGAATAGATAGAGAAGAACAAAACTTGGACCTTAGTACCCCGACCTAAAGATAAGAATGTTATCGGTACTAAGTGGATATTCAGGAACAAGCAGAATGAGAATGGAGAAGTAACAAGAAATAAAGATAGATTGGCATGCAAAGGATATGCACAGGAGGAAGGAATAGACTATGGTGAAACCTTTGCACCTGTTGCTAGATTGGAAGGAGTCAAAATGCTACTTGCATATGTTGCATAGAAGAAATTCATAGTATATCAAATGGATGTCAAGTCAGCATTTCTGAATGGAATACTTGAAGAAGAAGTCTACATAGAACAACTTGAAGGGTTTGTTGATCCAGAAAAGAAAGACATGGTATTTAGATTACATAAAGCTTTATATGGTTTGAAGCAAGCATTGAGAGCCTGGTATGAGAGGCTGCATACTTATTTATTAAGTATAGGATTTGTAAGAACAAGTGAGAACAACAATCTGTATATGAAAGGAGATACTGATGATGCGATTCTTATTGTTGAGATATTTGTGGATGATATCATATTTGGAGGTCAAGATCAAATATGTAAAGCCTTTTTTGATGAAATGAGAAGTGAATTTGAGATGTCTATGTTCGGAGAGATTAAGTTCTTTCTTGGACTACAAGTGATTTAGCAGAGTGATGGGATATTCATCACACAATCTAAATACATAAAGGAAGTATTGAAAACATTTGGCATGGAAGATGCTAAACCTATGGGAACACTGATGGCTACTAGATGTAAATTGACTAAGGAAGATGAAACTACATAAGTGAACTAGACACTGTACCGATGAATGATTGGTAAGTTAATGTATGTAGTTCATAGTAGACCAAATATAACACATGCTGTGGGAATAGTTACTAGATTTTCTGCTAATCCTATAGAATCACACATGATTGCTACTAAAAGAATCTTAAGATACCTGAAGAAAATAGAAGACTATGGATTATGCTATCCTAAGGAAGGAAAGTTTGAACTCAGAGTCTATATTGACGTTGATTGGGCTGGAAATGTAGATGACAGAAAAAGTACCACTGGAGGAGCATTTTTCTTTGGCGAAAGACTTGTTACATGGACAAGTAAGAAGCATGCTTGCATTTATCAGTCTATAGTTGAAGTAGAGTATGTTGCTACTGCTACAAACTGTTCAAACATTGCATATATTAAGAAAGTTTTGGAAGGTATGAATGAGATAATCACTGAGCCGGTGATTATATACCATGATAACACCAGTGAAATAAACATTTTGAAGAATCTAGTGATGCATTCCAAAACAAAGCATATATCAATTAAGTATCACTACTTGAGAGAACAAGTACAGGAGAAGCAAGTTAATCTAGAGTTTGTTACATCAAAATAACAACTTGTAGATATATTTACAAAAGCTCTACCGAAGGATACATTTGAGTACTTAAGGACTAGACTTGGGGTCTATCCCCTGTCTACCGATCACTAAGGTGATCCAGATGTTGCATTAGCCTAATCTTATTAGAAGATCATTCATGTTTATGCAACATAGTTCACACTTTGGATCATGTCTAAAGCTGTGAAAAGTACTGGAATAGATTGGCATATCAGTATACAGAGATACAGAGTATGCACCAAACAACAGAGAGTTACTTGGCTACTGATGAGCTATTTTTTTATTTTGTTTCTTTGGCATTGTTGTCAAAGGGAGAGATAAACAATATGAAACATATGAAACAATATGCACCGATGAGAACTATCTGAGGGAGAGATAATCTGGAAGAAAGGGAGAGCATTGAAGATTAGTTACTGAGAATAGGAGAGCTGAAAAGATCATATTTTCATATTGACAAAGTTGTATTTTGTAATGCTGTTGAGCAACATAGTGATTAAACATATTAAGCTAGGAAGAGATTTTACAAAATTTGTTCACAGAGTTGTAGAATACATGTTTGGTATGTGTATGGTATATTTCACATTACTTGAGTTGCCATCAATGCCAAAGGGAGAGATTGATGAACTACAACTGATTTAGAACCTGATTGAAGAATATGTGATTTAAGATCACCGTGCTGAGTGATTAGATATGTAATATGACTTAATCAGTATTATGTTGTCATTGATATCAACTAGTTTGACAACACTTATCTTGTAAGTTACTATACCGAAACATCTCTAGAGAAGGAGTGAAAGAGATGAAGAACAAAAATATCTACATGAGGAAGATGGATATGATAGATGAGGATAAAGAATACATTGAGTAACTTGTTGATGAGTCTATGACTTTATGATATTGACTTGATTTTGTTTCATTCATCTATGATGAAGAAAAGAGTTGAAAGACACAAAGCAGTGTTGTCGGTTGATGAAGCATTTCAGTATACACCGATGGAGTGTAGTGTATACCGAGCATAGTATAAACTGAGCTTATGTTCACCAATGCATTTCTTTATTAACCAAGGAGAACAGAATGAACTAAATGATTAGTTTAGCCGATAAGATTAATGAGCTGGAAAGTGTATGATTTCGAGGTAACAGATAATGTTTGTTATGATGATCGATGACTAACAAAATTTAGGAAAGATCTAAAGGATTAGAATCAAACGTGTTAGTGACACAAGTGCCGAGGTATGTTTAAGAGGAAAAATCAATGAAGATGATTAAGCGGCAAAATCTGATGGAGCAGAAGAAAATAGTTTACATGTCTATATAAGAGACTAGAGATTTCACAAGTGAGTGTGATGCCGAAAGAAAAGGAAACTGTAGAATCATCATGTGAACAATGTTTCATGCATTTTGATCATATTGGTTAAGGAGAACCCTACTACAGAGAATTACCGAGTGACAGAGAGTGATTACCGATGGATAGTAAGTTGATATATTATTGAATCAAGAAATGGTACATTGATCATAAAGATTTGTATGAGCTGAATATTGATCTATAATCTGCAATTGAAGTTGTGATAGATCAGTTCACCTACTGTTACATATTTAACCATTGTACACAGTCAAATCTCTTAACTGAGTGGACTAAGAAAGTCTTATTATGTATCATTCATAGAATGAACATTGTTATCCTGTCAACCCCATAGTGACTGCTGGTTGGACAATAACGGTTGGTCTAAAATCCTCTAACAAGGTCACACCTAACAGTGTGTTTGTAACCTTTAATAGGGTTGGGTCTTCACCAACCTCACTTCAAAAGAGTGAATATTTTTGGGTTGCTAGTCCCAGGTGGTTTTTCCCTTCACAGGGTTTCCATGTTAAATCTCATGTTATGTGTTGATTGTGATATTTGTTTGATGTCATATTTTCATGTTGCATATTTGACTTGATCGGTAACTGCTATAAGTTTTAGACTGGTAATCGGTAAATGCCCAGACAATAAAAGTATTTTAAGTTATCGAGTAGGAGAAGTTTTAATTATTTATTTTTGGATTATACATATTGTATTGGGAAATTGATTAACTGATTCACCCCCCTCTTAGTTATTCTAACAATTATAACCCTAGCCCTAACCATTATCCTAACTCTTATCATAAAACATTATCCTAACCATAATCCAAACTATTACCGTAATCCTGATCTTGATTCTAACTATAACCCTATACCTTAGCCCTAATCCAAATACTATCCTAATAGAAAACCCGAAATCCTAACTCTAATTATAACACTAATAATAATCAAAAGCATAATCCCTAAACCCTAACCCTGACCAAAACTCTTACTCTAATCCCAATCAAAACCCTAAATTATAAACCTAATCAAAACCCTAATCCTTATGAAAACTCTAAACCCTAATCCTTAAAATAATCCTTAAGCCTAATCCTATTTTAAAAAATAACCCTAATCCTAAATCTTAATCTTAAAGCCTTATCCTAATCCCATATTCTAAGTCTTACTCTAACCCTAACTGTAATTATAACCCTAAAACCATAATCCTAACCGTAATTATAACTCTAAAACCTAAGCCCAACCTTAACTGTAATTCTAATCTTTTCCCTAGCTCTAAACCTAATATGAATCCTAACCATAACCATGACCTTATCCCTAACCCTAACTAAAACCTTAAAATTAACCCTAATAGTAGTCCTAATTTTAATCCAAATGAGAATTGTGACCCTAAAAATAATACTAACTATGATGTAAATTATTTCCCTAACCATATTCTTAAGTGGTATCCTAACCATAATCCTCACACCAGCCCTAAACTATATCCCTAATTAAAACTCTAAAGCCAGCTCTATAATTTAAATTATAAACCCTAATCCTTGATCCTTTCCATAAACCACAAACCTAATCCCTGATCCTAAACATAATCCTAACTATAATCCAAGCCTAACCTAAAAACTTAATTCTAACTCTAAACCATAAACCATAACTCTAAATATAATACTAACCATGATGTAAATCATAACCCTAACACTAATCCCTTCCTAAACCCTAACCCTAATCCAAATTATAATTATAATCCTAACCCTAATGACCATAGTACTAACCATTATGTAAATGCTTACCCTAACTATAATCCTTAGCATAACCCCAATCTCCAACCCATATCAAAACCATATGGTACTAAATATGATGTGAAGAATTTAAAAAGTAAAGGGTATGCAAAAAAACATAGATATTTACCTATGGTCCATCCACTTCCAACAAAAATAATCTACATATGGATCCTTGAGAATGAATGATTGGTGATGAAACCATAGAGTGTTTTATAACTACATATTAGAGATGGAAGCAAGAAAAAAAATATTAGGGTGTTGAAAGACAAGAATAACATTATCTTTCTCTTCTAGGAGGGAGAGAAAAAAAGTCATGAGGAAAATGACAATTTAAAATCTAGAGACAAGAGTTGGTTAGAGAAATATAGGTTGAGTACTCGTGAAGGATATTATGATTTTTTGGTAATGTCCTTCATCTTAATCAACATCCTAATTTTTAAACCTCATAAATACCATGTTTCACAGTTGCTTTCAGAAATCCATATTCATATTCTTCGATGAAAATATCAATACAAAAATAATTCGACCAATCATCTCCATTATATTGAGATCAAGTTGAAACTTGGATTATATTCACCCACAAATATTTATTCTATGTTGAGTTCAAATAAATATTATATTGTATGAAGAGAATACATAAGAGTTATTCTCCTACAGGTCTAAATGAAGAAGACTATGCCTATCATAGATTAAAAAAAATATGAAGCCCTTGAGTAGGCTCATATGATAAAAGTGGCTATTAAAGATGGGGTAAGGGGATTATTTGGAACACTATTGCTAATATTATATCCACCTAGTTAGCTTAAAGTCATGAATTATTCTACATCATTTTATATAAGTCAACTATGGTGGAAAAGTTTTCATCATCCTCTTATTTTGAATTAATTGATTCCCATCCTTAGAGTAGGTAACCACCAAAGGTACCTACTTCTACAACTCCTATAATATCTTATGCTCAAAAGGATGAATAGACTAAGGGTTCTTTTAATGAAGGTTTGTGAATAGGTAGAATAATCATTTAAGAGAGGAGAGGATATATTGCATATATGTTATTCTCCTCCTAGCCCTAACCAATAGGTATCTCAAATTTCTCTTATATACTTACCATTGATCCATGGGCCCAAATTTTTTAAGTTGGGATATATATATATATATATATATATATATATATATATATATATATATATATATATATATATATATATATATATATATATATATATATATATATATATTACATATTAAGTTTGCATACATATGTCTACATGTATGCTTTTAATTCTACATATATGTTTATATCTTCAAGAACATTCTTGAATGTGTATAACTATTTATAGTTATGTACTTGTTATTTGTGTAAAAGAGTTTAATTAAGAGTGATAAAAATAATGTTGTATTCATTGTTGAAATAAGAGGAAGTGGAAGAATCAAAATTAAAAAATATCCAATGGACCCTTCGTCCTAGGTGAACTAGGAAATTCCATACAATAATGTATTGTAAGGGTTACTAAGGGGTTGTCAAGGGGTCTTAAGGGCTCCTAAGACACTCCTTAGGACCCCTTACTATACATTAGTGTATGGTAAGGGGTCGTAAGAAATCATTAGGGGTCCTAGGAGATATTGATGTGTCATAGGACTCTTGATGACCCTAACCATACACTAATGTACGGTAAGGGTTCGTAAGGGGTTAATGGTCATAGGGCCCCTTTTAACCCCTTAGAACCCTTTAGGACCCCTTACCATACATATTAGGTGTCATAATGGTTGTTAAGGGATCCTAGGACACATTAATGTGTACCAAGATCCCTTATGACCCCTTACCATACACTAATGTATGGTAAAGGGTCTTAAGGGGCCCTATGACACATTAATGTGTCATAGGTCCCCTTAAGACCCCTTAGGAACCCTTACCATACATTAGTGTATGGTAAGGGGTCGTAAGGGGTCATAAGGGATCCTAGTACACATTAATTTATAAATTTACAACTTTATAAAACCTCTCAAATAGGAAGAGAATCATATTGCATTACCATAAACCTTAACCTTAAACCTTAGCACTAACATTAAACTCTAATCCTAACCATAATCCTAATCCTAAACAATATCATAACCCAAACTATAAACGCAAGTGTAACCCTAATCATGGCATAAACTTAAATCATTATCCTAACTCTAACCCTATAACTATAAAACTAACCATATTCCCACATCTAACCTCAATCCTAATCTTAACCTAACCACACACAAAAACACACACACACACACACACACATATGTAGTACATATTTAAGTTTACATGCATATGTCCACATGTATGCTTTTAATTTTACATATAGGTTTATATCTTCAAGAACATGCTTGAATGTGCATAACTATTTATAGTTGTGCACTCCTTGTTATTTATGTGAAATATTTAAATAAAGAGTGATAAAAAGAACAATGTATTCATTGTTGAAATTAGAGGAAGTGGAAGAATCAAAATTAAAAAAGAGTCAATGGGCCCTTCATCCTAGGTGAACTAGGAAATAACATACATTAATGTATTATAAGGGGTCTTAGGGGGTCTTAAGGGGTCATAAGACACCTCTTAGGACCCCTTATACACATTAGTGTATGGTAAGGGGTTGTAAGAAGTCATCACGAGTCCTAGGAGATATTAATGTATCCTAGGAACCCTAATGACCCCTTACGACCCCTCACCATACATTCGTGTATGGTTAGGGGTCATAAGGGCTCTTTAAGGGTTCTAGGACACATTATTGTGTCCTAGGACCCCTTAGATCCCTTAGGACTCCTTTTGATATATTAGTGTATGGTAAGGGGTCATAAGAGGTTAATGTGTGCTAGGACCCCTTATAACCCATTAGGTTGAATTACACAACATTTTTAAACCTTCAAAAGCTTTATTTTTGGTTTGTAGGGTATATTTTTCTCTAGTATTTTCTCTAGACGTCCACTTGAAACCCTAAACCCTAAATATAACCAAAAAACTTACCTTAATCATAAAATATAACCCTAATCCTAAAACCTAATCATAAAGCCTAACCATAATCCTAAAACCTAATCTTAAAGCCTAACCTTAATGCTAATCATAAATCCTAACTCTTAACCTAACCACAATTGTAATCCTAATCCTAAACCTAACATTATCCTTAACTCTAACCCTAATACTAATTGAAACTTTAACCCTATCCCTAACCCTAATTATAACCTTAAAAGATTATCGTAACTTTAACTTTAACCCTAGTCTTAGTCCTAACTTTAATCCTAATCGTAACCCCACTAACCTATTCAAATTCTAACACATTTTGAAACTCTATTTAAATTTTAACACATTTTCCTAGGTATGTGGAATCTTGGATTCCATGGTCCTGGGTACATAATGTCCCAGACATTGTGTTCCCCCATAAAGGACCCCAGATTTGAATCAGAGCCCCATTTTATTATTTTGGTGGGAAAATAGATCTCATGTTAACCTAGCTTAATTTTGAATCCTGAAATAGGTGAGAGGTAAATAAATACCCTATCTCTCCTTATTTTGGTAAAAGTTGGCTATTCTTTCCACCTTTAGTCCATTACAGATAATAGATCCAAGATACCTTTCATGGGACAAGTTCTGTAAGTTTTCGACATAGGAAGTGTAATGTGTTTTCTGCATTTGATAGGCGGGTTGAAAATATTGTTTTTTCATCATCATCATAACATGGTCAATCACTAGGATATTTTTAGGCACATTCCTATGGGAAATGTTATTCTGATAGCTTCCATCGAGGTAACATCATTCTCATTTTGTCGATGCGAAAATGTTGTGTGTTTTTGCCATAGACGTAAGTTGGTTGATCAGTGGGATATTTTAGGCCCATCCCGATGATCAATGTTATGCCAATAGCTTCCATTAAGGTAAAATTCTTCTTCTTTCCCTGATGTGAGAATATCATGCATTTTTGGCCTGCAGGATTTCAACGGCTCAAATTCCATCACACTTGCACGATTAAATCTACGGAGAACGAAATGTTAAGTGTGTATGTGCGTGACATGAAAATTGTTGTGTGTTTTCACCATCAAATATTAATGGTCCAGATTTCATTGTGCTTTTGTGATTAAATATAAGATGTGCAAAATAATATTTAATAATATAAAAGATTTTATTTTAAAAACCAAATGCTAAAGTTTATCTTTAAAATATAGGGGAAAAATTTAAAAGTCCCCTTTTATGTAATTAGGGGAAATGCATTTCATGAGAAATTAAAAATACAAAATGGATGAATAAAAGGTTTTCCTAATTCCCATCAATCAAATCAAACATTCCTATCAATCAAATCGAACAACTATTTTGATGCACGGGTCTGCAGTCTACTCCCACTAACAAACATCTTCCATCCATCCTCCATTTCCTTCATCTACTCCATTTGGAATGCGCAAGATGGATGGTATGTATGCATTATGTTAATTGTAATGTAGGAAGGTTAATTTTATCAGGATCTTATCTGCATCCATTTCTAATAGGTTTTATTTCTTTTTTAAGAAGTCATTGATCTTTTGATAGGGTAGATCTTAATTTTAACAATATGCAAGCACCACATGAATAGTTGTTTAATGTTAGTAAATGATGCTTACTAAGGAATCCAAACTAAGAAGTCTGGAGAGTACATTTTCCATTTTGATATAATAGAAGTGATTGATAATTTAAGTCTTTAACATTTTTGAAAATAAGTAGAAAAATTATCATAGAATTAGTATATTAATTGTAAACATTTTTTAATTGTGAAATTATTATAATTATTAATTTCGTGTTAATTTTATTAGAATGATTTAATATAATAAGATATTAGTATAAGTTGCATATTCTTGTGTTTTGTTTTCCTTATGATATATTTACCATCAATAATTGTGTCACCCCTATTAACACTAATATCCTTGAATTTTTATCCATTTGCACACTTTCTTAATTTTCCTTTCATCTCAATGTTAATTGTTAGTTCATTCTAATTTCATCTTTATTTGAACTCACTTATGTACATCCATCCTTGATCTTGAAAGTATCACTTTTATAAACATGGTTCATTTGCCCATTTTCACTGATTGACCTAGTTTAGTTCCAAGGGGTCCAAGAGTGAGTGCATACTTAAAATTATCAAATAATGCAAATTTAAGATTTCTTAAGCCTTTGTACTAATTGTTGTGAGCTAACTCACACATCTTAAATTGTGTGGCATGTGGCTATATTTCAAGGTATTCAAAGAAATTCAATGTGTAATTAGTTAATAAAATGAGAGTGTGATCATTTCAAGATAATTAGACCACACTTTAATTATAAATAAGAATAAAAAATAGATATACATAATTATCATATTATGTCATTGGCCAGAATGTCTACATATGTTGTCTTTGATACCATTCATTATCATTAACCTAGTCTACTAATAAATTTGATCTAGGATTATACATGCCTTTAGTTGTTAAACTCATAATTAGTGTCTCTAGACATTGTCTCTATATAACCAAGTACTAGAAAGATAAAGGATAACAACTTTATTTTTTATGATCCTATCATGAGTTATACAATGATGATCACCTGATTGGAACATGAGACTACATAAAAATTAAAAGATCCACGAGGCTTAGTAATCCCTCCACATTTCATACTGATTTGAATGGTTTGTAATACAACAAGTACTAATAGAAAATGCTCTATAGGAATAAATAAATGGAACCACTCAACATCCTCATAGGAAAACCCACCTCAAGGTTGTGAAACTAAAAAAAGGTTACAATGACAATAGGCCTAGCCATCTTGGTCACATAAATTGAATTCTTGAGATTGGAGGTGCCAAATATTCAAGGAAATGTAAAAGAAAGGATTAGATAATTGTGATGAAAACTCTATACTAATACTTCCACTATCATTACAATTGATAAAATCTATGGACAAAACCTTTAATCCAAATGTAAATATATATCACTAGAATGTTAACAATGAGGTGTTTGTATTCTCTAGAAACAACAAGTTTATTTAGTGCCCTCCCATTTTATTTCTGCAATATGTTAAGATTCTAGATGTGGAGCTTTGTATACCATGATCTGGTTTTAAATGTTTTTGTGTTTCCTTATGAAATTTTGTGTTCTTTTTGTATGATATATGGACATATGCTATTTGACCATATTGGACCATGATGTGATGGTATATTTTTGATGATTTGGGTGATGCAGTTGCAATAGCATGTTTCTTGTTATGTTTCAAGATAGACTTTGTGTTTGGCTACTTTATAATTATTTGCATATCATCCTCCTATATTGGCATGTTAGTGATGCAACTGGCTACTGTTATATTCTCTAATCCTTGAGATGACATTATTGATGTAGATAGTGGATTATACTTGAGATCTTAGTAATGACCATACATGTGTTATAAATCTATGATGATGTATAGTGACATTTTCTTACATGAATGATATTGGGGCCTTATGACATTGATAATGATTTCAAGTTGACTATTAATATGGTGCCAGTGATCTAATGCGATATATCATGATTGATCATGTATTCTTAGTAACTTGTTCTAAGGATTTATTATATGCTCATTCAAATTGATTTAATGATATTAATGTTAATTAATAATCTTTGATGATATTTCATGTTATTATTGATGGTTTATAATGATGGTGAACATGTTAGTCTAGATGACTTTATAGTTGTGATGCTTAGATAATGATTAATGATATTAATCTTATCTAATGTGATTTAATGATTTTGTGATGTAAAATAGATAGAGAATGATTTAATGTGAGAAGGGGTGGTGTTGTAACATTCATAGAATGATTATTCCATTAAAGTTTTCTTTCACTAAATAATACTACTTGATGATGTTATATGAGCTTTATCTATTTATGTATATATGATCTGATACACTTGACATGTGGTGTATGATTGATGGAAAGCACTAGGAATCAACTCCTGATGCAGTCAAGGATGGTGGATCCAATGAAGGATAGTCCAAACCTTGTAGCCAACAAAATTACATAGTAGAATACCCAACAATGCAACACAAAGTAATTGTTTAACACTGATTTTCATTAACATGTCCGGCTGTAAGGCCTTCCAGTTTAGGGCCAATTACACTCAGAAAATAATTATGTAAGATCCACAACCAGATCCAATATAAACTCAACTAGTCCAGCTCTGAGGACAATTAGAGGTTGATTGAAACCCTAAGGAACATCTAAACTTGAGCTTGCAAGCCTCCAAGTAATCTCCTTGTCTCCAAGTATGCAACCCCTAGCTCTGTTACAAACAACTGTCAGATTACAATCTGATCTACAAGATCATGTAAGAACTTTTCCACAAATTTGCCAAATTCATCTTTCAGAACCTCAGATTTGATTCACTAAGTCTTCAAGTCATCTAGATCTATGATCTCCCATTCCCCCTAAACATCTACCCAAACATCCTATAAATACTAATCATCAACCACAAGTTAGTTGGATGAAACCATTAACTCCCAAAAATGAATAATTAAATGCCATATAAGTTGGCTTACAAATGTATAAAAATATTTAATTCAGCATGTCGGCCCATAACAATAGCTACCAACATTTAATTCACCAAGTCAGCTCAACATATCACACAAAACTCCAGTCCGTAAACCAGAAATACCAAGCGATAGTGAAATAACCAAGCAAGCCAAGTGTCACTGAGCACTAGTGTTGACCGAGCACTGTAGACATGATCGAGTAAAACTTTCACTAAGCATCAGAGACTGTTGAGTTCCTTTAGTGACCGAGCTTCCTTCAATGACCGAGGTCATCGGTCAAGGCTGCAACTGAGTAGCACCGGCCAAAATACCAACACCCCATGCAGTTTCACCGAGGATAAGAATGCCCCTGCCTTAACCTTGGATGCCCCTACATCAGACACCCCAAGTTCCAAAAGATGTTCATATGTGAGAAGAACATCTTTTAGGATTCAACACGCAAATCCCGAATTGGTTCTTCACATACAAGTCCCCCACCTTTTCTTCTTGCAAATCCTTCCACTTCAGTTTCCTCTGTCTCTTCAAGTCTTTTCTTATCAACATAAATGTCAGTTCTCCATACTGATCATTCATTTTTTGTAGATCCACAATCTCCACTCAGCTACCAATACTCAAGCTTCTCCTACCGAGTGTTTTATTCATCAAAGGCATCAGTGAAAACTTCCTGTCATCCTTCTCAACAGTAAACACATTTCGGACATAGTCATAAATAGCTTTGCAATCATATTGACAAGGTCTACCGAGCAATATATCACAACTATTCATCTTCATAATGTCACATAATACAAGATCCCTATATTGGCCAATCTGAACAGTAATGAAGCATTGTTCTCTAACTTCCAAAGCATGAACATCTTGTAACCAGCCAAGCCTATAAGGACAAGGATGCTTCATTCTATTTAAACCAAGTTTCTAAACTAGGTCCTCAACAAAAAGGTTATCAGTACTACCACTATCAACAATAACATCATAGAGTTTAACTTCAGTCTTGCATCAGGTCCTAAAAAAGTTACTCCTCTGACAAGGTTCATCCTTTGTACCGAGCAATGTTTTCCAAAGCAACAAGTTCTTTGATTCAGGTTCATTCTAAATGTTCTCATTCATTACAATAGTTCATCAGTCAGCAGTCCATCAGTCAATCTTCTTATGTGTACACTCAAAAGAATGGTGTCCTTCCTCTCCACAATTATAGCAAGTACCCTTAAAGATAACTCTACCTATCTTCTTCTTCGGCTCCACAGGTTTTTGTTCATCTTCTGCATCAATCAATTTATCCTTCACTGAGTGATCTACCTTTTCCTTCCCTCGGGAGTTACTAGGTTGTTTCCTTTTCAGCTTATCTTCTGCCTTCAAAGCATATTGATAAGCATCTTCAACATAATCAATCTTTAGCATACCAAGCTCATCTTGAATATTGAATCTTAGACCATTCACATACCAAGCTACCTTTTCCTTACCAAGCTCTCAGTGTCTAGACTAAATAGTAAGTTTGTAGAACTCCTCAGTATAATCTTCAATAGATAAATCCTTCTGTTTTAGATTCTACAACTTCTTAAACAATTCAAGCTCATAGTCAGAAGGTATGAACTTAGCTTTCAACTTAGTCACCATCAACCTCCACCGATTGATCTTCATTTTACCTTCATCTTCTCAGTCTCTCTGTAGTTTCTTCCACCAAAGAGTAGCATGTCCTTTCAACTTTGTTTGTGCTAATCTCACCGGAAGAGGATCTTCAATTTCTTCTATCTCAAAGAAATCTTCAAGTTCACCAATCCAATCAATCAGATTGTCAGGCTTCAAAGTACTAGAGAAAGTAGAAACTTCCATTTGGTAATTACTAAACCAAGCAGCAGATCTATGCAACTAAGTAGTTTTGTCTTCACCAGATCTGTTCCTCTGGTCATCACCACTAGATCCAGTAGTTTCAAATTCTTCAGCAACTTCTTCATAGCCATCCTCAGTACCAACATTCTGAGGTATACCAGTAACAGCTCTCATGATCTCAGTGACCATGTCATTCTTCATCAATTCCATCTCAAATCTAAAATCTAATTTCACTTTCTCTATGATCCAAGATTCAACAGTATCACAAACATTAGAAATAACTCCAGTGTCCAATCTTCTCGGAGGCATCCTTAAAGATATGCAAAATAAACCCTCTGCAACAAACCCTCACTGACCACCTTGTGACAACTTCTAAGTTGTAAACAAGTCAGATCGCAACTTGCAATCTTGCAAACAACTAGGGCACAATTTCACAACTTCAGTGCTTCAGATCTACAATCCAAATTGCACACAATCTCTGCTTCAACAAGATCAACTTCGCAAGATTAGCCCTGCTAGGTTAACCTTCAAGATCAACTCCAACAAGAACAAACCTTCACCCTGCTACCACCTAATGCAGTCAAGGATGGTGGATCCAATGAAGGATAGTCCAAACCTTTCAGCCAATAGAATTACACAGCGGAATACCCAATAATGCAACATAAAGTAATTTTTTAACACTGATTTTCATTAACATGCTCGGCTATAAGGCCTTCTGGGTTATGGCCAATTACAATCAGAAAACAATTCTACAACATCCACAACCAGATCCAATATAAACTTAGCTAGTTCAGTTTTGAGGACAATCATAAGCTAATGGAAACCCTAAGGTAGATCTAAACTTGAGCTCGCAAGCCTCAAAGCAATCTCCTTGTCTCCACGTATGTAACCCCTAGCTCTGCTACAAACAACTATCAGATTACAATATGATCTGCAAGATCATGTAAGAACTTTTCCACAAATTCACCAACTTCATCTTTCAGAACCTTAGATCTGATTCACTAAGTCTTTAAGTCATCCAGATCTATGATCTCCCATTCCCCCTAAACATCTACCCAAACATCCTATAAATACTAATCATTAGCCACAAGTTGGCTGGATGAAACCATTAACTCCCAAAAACAAATAATTAAATGCCATACAAGTCAGCTTAAAAATGTATACAAACATTTAATTCAACATGTCAACCCATAATAATAGCTACCAAGATTTTATTCACCAAGTCGGCTCAACAAATCACACAGAACTCCAGTCGGTAAACCATAAATACCGAGTGATAGTGAAATAACCGAGGAAGCTAGGGATCACCGAGCACTAGTGTCAACCGAGCACCAGAGGCATGATCAAGTAACACTTTCACCAAGCATCAGAGACTACCGAGATCCTTTAGTGATCCAGCTTCCTTCAATGATTGAGGTCATCGATCAAGGTTGCAATTGAGTAACACCGGCCAAAATACCAACACCCCATGCAGTTTCACCAAGGACAAGAATGCCCATGCCTTAACCTTGGATGCCCTTGCATCAACTCCAACTAGATCCACAAGTCTAAGCATGCCTAAAATATCCCTATGGTGGTTAACTTAGAGTTAACCATATGGCCAATCATTTTGTTAAGCCTAATTATTGTTCCTACTCTTGGGCCATAATTTCTATGTTCCTATGCCTACCCATTGGTTATTGTCTGGTAACCTCTGACTACCCTTACATAATGTGACAAAACTAGTATTTTATATTGTGTATTCTAATTTTCTATAATAGTTTGTAGTTAGTACATGAGTAAAATAATATATATGTTTAATAGCTAGTGTCCTCAGTCAGTATTATATTAATATTGTTGTTGTAAAATTATGTATGGGCATTTTGATTAAATTGGAGTTTTATTATTTAATTTAACTTTTAATAATTTAAAGTTTGTTTTAAGGGAGTTTTAATATTTTAAATTATTTTTTAATGGAGGCATTTTATAATTGGAAAAGTTTATGTGATATTTTACCTTGTCATTTTCCTTCTAATAGTGTGAGTTTTCAAAAAACCCTCATGGAGGAATTCAAATTTAGCTTGGATTAGGAGATTGAAAGGAACAAATTTTGGGGACATTTTCTTGTTGGGATCATCTCATCAAGTTCTTCTTTCCCTTTGAGTTTTGTTTCATTTGGTGGAGAATTTCTGAAGTTCTTAAGTATGGGTTTTGCTTGTTAAGGTACTTTCTTACCTTTTCACCTCATGTCTCTCTTGAATTTTGATTTAATAGGCACAAAATGGTTGGATTTGCACTACTTGATGAATTTAAACATGATACAAACTTGTTTGAAGAATTTTGGTGAAGATTTGAGCATTTTCTATTATTTGATTGTAAGATGAGGTTTTTCTTGGTGTTATGTTGCCAAAATTTTATTGAAAACAAAAATATTAATTCGAATGTAATTTTGGTATAGGGATCAATTCATAACCAATGGGTTCTTTCAAATTTTGAATTTGGTAAATTTAAAAATTTGTTGATTTTTTAGTGCATGGCTTGTGTGCATCTAGTTTAGGTAAATTCACCACTTAGTAATGATTTTGTGAGTAAAATGGAGTATGGAGTTATATTTTAATCATGGTTCATTTAGGTCGGTGCTAAATATGTGATAATATTGTAATGGAACATGATTTTTATGTGGAATTCAAGTGGACATGCGCTATTAGTTGTAAACCAATGGAGTGAATTATCAAGGGAATGATTACAATATGTAGAGTAAAATGGGAATTATTGTGGAACACGATCACACTACAATGTTTCTTTGTGTTTTTAATTGGATTGAGCTTGTGGTTGGTGTAGAGTCAAAATTGGGGAGTCATTCTCAATTGGGGATGCCACAACTCTAAAGGGTTTTCCAGAAAGGCCAATTGAAGAGTTTCTTGATAGCGCAAGTGGGGTACCAAAACTTTAAGGGACTTCTAGATAAGACAATTGAGTGGCTGATTAATAAATCAATTGTAGATGTCATAGCACAAAGGATCTATTAGAAAGATAAATTTAGGAGATGCATAATATAAGAGATAATACACAAACTAATAAATGAACATGGGTAAACAAATCTAAAACAAGATAAAATTGGTGATGCTCCTACTTCTAGACACCACCCATACCTAATTAGGTATGAGTAGTGAACTAATAGAATGATGTGATTGGTTACCCCTTCACGAGTGTGGAATTGGTCTCTTAATGATTCCATTTTATTGCCATGTTATCTCATGTTGAGACGACTCTTCATTCTTAGTTTTTATTGCATGGCCTTGACTGATTGTATGATCTCTTACCTCCTATTTTCAGTGAGATGATCTCATTTTAATTATGACATGTATTCTTTTTTCTTTGATGCATACTTGCGTATTGTGTGTTCTAAGCCTTATTACATGATTGGTTGATGAGGACTTGAACTATATGGTTATCTCCCTGAGAATGGTGGGGTGGGCCTAAGGGTACCACATGGTTAGGTGGTGTGGCCAATCATTGTTGGGGAACACCATAGAGGTATCAAGAAATATCATAATGATCTTCTCTTCCTCTTTATGTACACATGATTTACCCATGATGTATTTATACTCCCTGCAATATACTTGTAACAATATGTATTTGTTGGATATTGCTAATGCATTGGGGAGATTTTTGGATGCATTTAATATGTTTAATCACTATGTTATCCTATTGAGTGATTTTGAAATTACTTATGTTATCATTTATGTTTTGTCATCGATGTCAACATATGTTTCTATGAAGAGAACATGTTGGTTATTACATTATACGAAGATCATACGGATGATTCAGAACATAGTAACATAGTTGTGTGTACATGAAGGTGTTATGATCTTATATCTAAGATCACATGATATAACATTGCATATTGGTTGAGTTACAAAAAATTTGGTGAAGACTATTTACTAGACTGTGACAGTGGAAGTTGATAGAGTTAATCTCCGAGTTTTGAGTATATCTTACAGGTGATAAGGATTTAGTGTATGAGAGCTTAAGGGATGACATATAGTGTACTAAATAATGTTCACTGATCTTAGCAAGGTACGAAAAGAAGGATGACATCAGCTATGGCATGTATTCTGGAGAAGACCTATTTGGAAGATGAATTCAGAGTTATAGCATCTATCATGAATGAAGAGCATGAATTATGGATGGCAGTCCTTAATTATTAAGATATAATTGTTATATACTTGTTTTAAATATCATGTGTATCTTAGCAAGGAGTTATGTAATTATTTTTATATTAGGAAAGCCTAATTGGCCAACCTAATCATTTGTTTTGTAATAGGGTATATATGTAAGATCTTTTCTTTTGAAAAGAGATGGCAGTATGTATGTGATGTAAAAGAGGATTGAAGAAGCTACAATCTTGTGTATGATGGATGTAGAGAAGAGAATAAGTTATATATTTCATTGGAACTCATCAAGAAAAGATAGTTGATATTGGATAGTTCAAGGATTGTGTATTTCCTTTCATACACTTGTGCTGCGAATAGTGAGTTCTGAATGTGGTCATAACCTTCTTTGGGCAGTGAGCCTACTTCTTTTCTTGACTCCTAACAAGGTCTGTCCTCTTGTTGGTGCTCAAAAATGATGGACCATTTTTGGCCAACTGACAGGCACACACTAGTGCCTCTACAATTCTGGCTTGATCCAGCCAAGGCTAGTAGGCCTAAATTCACAAGTTTCCTATGCTGCACAAATGTATGCACATACAAAAAAAATTTGTTCCAAAGGGATAAATGACCTTTGGAGGAAAATGATATAATCTCCTGATAGCTATATTCTATGAAATCTAAACTAAAACTGAACTATCACTAAAAACCTAATTGCAAATGCTTTTAAAGAAAGTAATCAGATTGATTTATAGACTACAAAGAAGAACCATATAACAATTCTCAAACAATAACAAGATCAGTGCCTAATGAAAATTTGGGTTATAGAGTCAGAAATTTCCAATCCTATGCATAATCAGAGACAATTTTAAGAAAACTTACTTTTAATAAAGCAAGACTATCATTCCACATGCTTTCACTTGATTCATAATTCAAATCAATTTACACAACTAATCCTATCAAATTTATCTTAAATTAAGAGACCGATAAGAACAATGGCAGGTTCATAGACCATACAATTGATACTCGAGTTGTATATATTAATGTTCAATTATAATATTCAGGGAATGGAACCTAGTGGAACACCCTAATATAGAGAGTATATGAAAAACTAACTGAAAATAAATAACATATAACCTCAAATAAGCATGAAACAACTTATCTCATATGACATTTGAGAAATTTGCATATGATGGTTCAAAATCTGTAGTTGCTGGAGTTTTTCTACCAATTGTATCGTGTTATTTTTTATTTCAAATGATTCATTATAAATATTCTATTCAATGGTTTCCCATGAAAAGACACACCTTTTCACAAAAACCTAATCCCATAACTAACCCCAAAATTACAATATTAACCATATAAATGGTTTGAGGGAAAAAACCATTCCCCTTATTACAAATATAATTTGTCCTAACTTCGGATAATTGGCTCGAGAATCCACATGTTTATAATGTAAAACTCCTACACCCAAAAAATCCAATATTAGATAACTTTTACTAAATTTTAAATTTTACGGTTCATTATACTTAATAATGTTTCAAATTTCCAAAATGATCCCTATTAAATATTGATTTTAATAAATAAAAACATATCAACATAAATAATCATTAAAACCATGATGTAATGCATATAAATGTACTTGATAATATAAATAAAAGTACCAATAAGGTTTAAACAATTAATCATAGGTACCCACTTTTAATTATCAAAACATATAAAAATCCTATTAGTTAAGATAAAACCTAAGATCCATAAATAGGAATATAATTTTATATTTTAAATTTTAAATTTTACTTTCAAATTCTAAATATAATGTATCTCATTTTCAAATTACCTTTTCAAAAATATGAAACAATATTAATTTCATATAAAAATATTTCTAAAACATTAGGGTACACTAGTTGTAAATATTATAACTCACCCTAGAAAAAGGGGGAATACTTACCCTAAAGTGATATTTTAAAATAATTTACATAGGGTAATGGTATTAATATTTTAGAAAGAGGATAAAAAACAACAACCCTAATATCAAGAAATTCATTCAAATGGTAAAAGTAAAATATACTCTCACAACTCACTTTATAAAAATGCATTTAGGTTTTAGGGCAAAATAATTTTACACTTTCTAAAATAAAGCCTTAATTATGCATCTCTATGAAATAAAAATAAAACATAAGAGCATATATATTTAAGTCACCTTGTTAGTATTTGCAAAGGTGAAAAATATAAATCCAATAAGGTAAAACACAATCCATTATACCCTAATAATTTGATTTTAAAATTACCAAAGGGTAAAGTAAAAGATTATTTTTAAGTATTTTGAAAACTTAATTCATGCCAAAGATATTAAAATAATTTCAAAAAACATAAATATAATACAACTTACCAAAATGAAATACCTTATTACGTTATTTCCCTTTAGTAATCTAAGGTAAATTAAAGTAAGCCCTAAAAAGAATTACATAGTGAAAATCTAAATCTCTTCAAAGTGTAATTTTAAAACACATAATATAAAAGAGATTCAATTATATTTTCTTACCTTGATAATTGATTTCTAAATTTACTAAAGGGAAGAAAGTAATCTAAATCTATCCCTTTTCCTCTACCCATATTCCCAAGGAATACAATAGGACAATCGGTTAGGGTAGGATGGGTAGTTATGATAGGAAGAAAGGGTGGGTCGAGAGGTTGAGTGTTCAACTCCCTCTCCCCACTCTTTTTTCATGAAATTAATAAAGTAAATAATATACAAATAAAAAATATTCACATTCAAAAATTAAAATTATTTAGATAAGATATACTCCCTGTGTGAGAATTTTGTCTTGATTTTCTCACCTGCACATGAGAATGTAAATAAATTAATTCTACTTCCAAAGCCTATTAAAGAATAACAATAGACTAATTGGTTAGAGGGTAGAAGGGTAGGTAGGTGGGAAAAAGGGTTGGCTTTAGAGGTTGAGTGTTCAACTCCCTCTCACCACCTTTTTACCTAACAACTTTATTATTATAATTATTTTTATTTCAAAATATACATGCATTAAATTTATTGAAATAAAAATAACTAAAAGATTATTCCATGAATAGAATAATGATGAGTATTAATGCCTTTTTAATTGTTTAATTTTTAACAAAAGGAAATAACATGAAAATGAAAATGAAGATTATACTTCACTGATATTTTGCATATTTAAGACCTGAATTTTCAGGTGTCAACAGTGGCTCTTATTGGGGACGTGTGTCCATACCTGGACACAATGAGAATCCAGCATTCTCTGGAGGAAGCAGGCCACTTTGAAACATAATGTTAATGTAATAATAAATAAAAGTTATTCAGAATCATTAACATTTATCAGGATGCTCATTTGAAGATAAATTATTTCAAATACTAAAAAGGTGTTTCATAATAACATGTTTTCCTAAAAAATGTAAATAATAAAATTATAAGAAAAATAATAATATTTTAAATGTCAAAATAATTAAAGAAAATTTTATTACTTCAATATATACTTACCCATATTACCCTTTTCAACACATATGATTACCTCTTTCACTCTTGAAGAAAACCATTAAAAAAGGTGTAGTACCTCTTCCAATAGCATAGTGACAACTTAGCCAATGATCATTCCATTTTCCATTGTGTTTATTCCAAAGTTTAAACACACAATACCTTTGGGTCTCACTTATCGCTCATTCGTATAGCTAATGCTCAAACTTATCAATTCTCTTAGATTTGTAATCAAATGGTTGTGCAGCAATTGGCATTACTTAAATATATCATAATAACATAAAATTGAATTATATGATAACGCCTACTGCCACTATTAAGACCAAAAGAAATATTTCTTTAGGTGATATATTACTGTTTCAAATTTCAACTTATATGCACGCTCTTTTGTCTCCATCATGAGCACAACATAACATATATCTAAAGGCCTGTCTAAGGCCCGCCTTTCTCCATGATTGATCATCTACAAAGGAACGTTAATTGGGTGTACAACAATCAACTTGGGTGTGCAAGATGTAAATAACCAGCGAACCCTTACTTTCTTCTCACCCTTTTTGTCTTCATACATACCTTCCAAATATGCTATATGATGAACTTTTTCTTCAGCCGTGACATAAACATAGTTATTAACCAAAATGGTAATGCCACTTCGCCAAAAGGGACTCATATGCCTCTAGCGCTTTTGCATTGTGAAAATGTAGCATTAAAATATTATCACTAGTTTGCTCATTCATCCAATATTCTCTCATGTTTTCTTTTGTTGACTGAAATAATGCCCAGGTTCTGATTCTATATTGTTGATCCCGTTTCCTCCCAGTTCAACCTGTAATTAATAAATCTGAGCCATTTTTAAAGATTTCTGGGCATTTTTTAGGCTGTCGACATCTCAAAAATATATAAAAATGCCAAAAATTCATTTTTCATATATAGAGAAAGGTATGGGAACCTTTCTAGATGTATAGTTAATGATTTACAGTAAAAAATTGACTTCAAATCTCTGTTGTAATGAGAAAAATGTGACCCACTTCTTTGCGGGCCTTTAACACATTTATTGTGTGTAACGCCCCGCCAAGGAACCCAAAAGAAACTAACCTAAAACATGATACTAGTTTGGTGAACAAATTTTTTTTTAAAAAGTTTACATACAAGATATACATTCACATGAAAGCATTAACCATTAACTCAAATAACACACATTGTAAACATAGGTTACAAATCTAATGGCTCCCATGACGTAGTATTACTTACTAACATAACACATTAAAAAACATCAACAAAAGATTCCATAAATTAAATACAACAATTACATCATATTGATTACATCTCATGAATAGCTAAAAGTCCTAATAATCCTACATCCACTACACATGTCGCAGGGTATGCAGTAATCACTCTAACAACTAAATTTCAATATCCAGATTAGGTATCACATGCGATACTCTAATACAAGATTTACAATAAAGAATAAGTATATAAAAACATCAATGAAGAAGTACTTAAGGAATCCAACTGAGAAGACACCATCAAGCATCAATACCAGGACGTCGAATCTCGAATGGTAAAGAATCACTACCACCCGTCCGTGTAGAACCACAAAGGTCTACCCCATCGTGCTGAGGAGACAACATTGGACCCCAATCAGATAATCAAGTCAAATCAGGAAACACCACTAGGAAAGGAATCCTAATAGCTTACTAACTCAAGGTTAACAAAAGTAGTGAAAGGTATGACTCACTAATCTAGAGGCAACCGACCATGTAGGATAACTAGACTATGTGTAGGAAGGTGTCATCATGTACGTCTAACCCTTGAGTCTCATCCTGGTAATCTCTCTGGATCCCGGCACTCAAGTGACCATACACGGAATCAATGACTTCTCATACTGACAAAGTCACTAACTATGCCAGAACACACACCTCAATAGGCGGCAAGCATCATCTCCATTCCCATCTTAGTCTGTACTAGCACTCAAGCATGGGTGAGGAACTTATCTTATTAGGTTCATTTATTTCCCCTTAATTCATTAAGTTATCACTTGATTACAAATACTTACAATAAGTGATCCCAGTAGCCACTTGTGGGTCCCGGTGCTTATTGCAAGCCACCTCCTAACACATATCTAGGTAAACTACCTTAGGCTCATAGATCTTTCCTAGATCAAAACTCAGATAAAACAGGTAGTCACACATCCAGAATCACCACAGAAACCAGGATTGACTACATAAACATAATCACTGAAATCACATAATACAACAAGAGCCTATAAGGTCAACTGGAAAATAAACAATACACACTCATGCCAAACATTAGAAACAACATGAACAAAAGATATTTCCCAAGCCTCTGTCTCTCCTAGGTCATCTAGTTCCCATAAAACCGAAAAACTCAACATCTAGGAAAGATAGAATTAAATTGTAGAAAACAGCCAATTTCAGTATAAAAAGATACATATGGAAACATAAGATAACTCACACCTATAGAGATGAATAAAAGTCCAATTTGAACACACAACTCTTCATACCTAGGCTAGATTAAATAAATAATCTAAATTCAATCAATCCATCTAACCCTAATCTATTGACCAAATAGATTAATAAAGTTCAATGGCATGTTTAGTACACAAAAACCACTGGACACCTAAAAGAAAACGATAGATAAGTTAAAGCCATAGTCCAAATGAAACCATCTATACTCTAAACAATACTAAAAAAATTTTTTATCAGTATAATATCCTACCAATATCCATTTGAACCTATACAATAATTATAATCACAAATAATAACTACCAAAATAATTTACTAATATTAAAGAACATCTATTAATAAAAATTATTCTCACTAAATAATAATTATTAATAAAAGTAATTAATAAAAAAAATTAACGAAAATAAAACTATTAATAGAGATTAAATTTTATTCAAAATTATTAATAATCAAATTAAAAAAAACACATTAACGAAATTTGTTTTTAATAAATAACAAATTTAATAAATTAAAAATCAAAATCCGAAAAGGTATATCATGGGGGGGGGGCGTTGGTCCCCACCCACTACCGCTACAGTCTTAGACTGTCGCGTCACCCCTCTTTGGGGACCCGTGCGCAGCACGGTACACCACCTTGGTGGTGTTGGGGAGTGGGGATTGGTGGCCCCATTCCCCATTAAAATTTTCCATTATATTTAAAAAAAAAACTTTTTCCAAATCATTTCTCTAATTTATATTATTTTTATAAAGTGTTTTTTTTTTTATACACAAATTTTGAAAACCAAGATCTTTCATTCAATGATTTTTTTTTTAACTTGTTTTATATTTATATTTTTTTTAAAGAAACTAATGCACTTTTTGTTTCTCTTGACAGGTAAAGGTAATAAAAATTTACATAAGACTATTTCTGAAAATGGAAAGAATTGTACATAGGATGTTTTTCCAGAAATGGAAATTTCTACTTTACACTCACAAATGGAAATTTTGTCTTTTCTTATTTGTTTTTTTTCTACCATAGTTTGTTTGCAGGCACATTTATATAAAACTAATGTATTTTTTTTTCAATAGAAGCAAATGATTTGACTGTGGTAATTTTATTTTTTGACTGTCATTTTTGACAGAGAGGGGATTTTTTTACCCAGATTGCATTTTTTGATACCAAAATTATTTTTTTATCACAACCCATTTATTTACTTCCTCCATGCAATAGTTTAAACTATAGCCAATTTAATTTTTCATCTCCTAGGGGTTCTGTAATGAATTTCCTCACGAAATTTCAACAGCAAACCCCTACTATGCCAAGTCATAAAATAAACTAAAAACTATGAATCTAAGGGTTTATTAACACCCAAAATGAAAGCAAAACTATAAACAAATTCATAGCAATAAGTCAAAACAAGCATATGAAAACATTGAAAATTCTATAGATAAATTTACAGGGAGGTTTCTTCAAGCCCTACCTCTATTCCAATGCTAAAATTGTAAAAAAATGCCTGTAGAATTTGGAAACACCCAATTTTGTCAGATGAAAACTCAACCCCTGCAAATCTAGATCAACAATGCAAGCCAAGCCAATTCCAATTCCAAAGCAATCTTTCCCCAAAGCTCAAACACACACACCAAAAACTCAAGAACACAAAAATGTCTCCAAAAGCCCTCTCCAAAAATCTCCAACAACCTGATTAACTCCAAATGAATGCAAAATCCCCCTATTAGGGATTCAACTCCACAAAACAAGCAAAACCCTAGATGACTCACACACAAGGACTCCTAATCAAACTCTCCCTATTTTGTTGAGAGAAATTACTAATTATTAATTAAAAATACATATTTTTATGCACAACTCATCTTAATCTCCAAAAGACAAATTGACTCCTTTTAAAAAAATGACATATTTAAACTTAATAAAACACATGCTAATATTAAAATTCATTAATAAATAATTTAATATTCCAACATCATTAAATCATGCAATTTATTAATTTAATAACTAATGGATAGTTCAAATATATTTTCACACAATTAATTAATTAATATCAAATATCCTAATATTTGATTTTTAATTAATTAATAATCATATAATAACTTAGGAAATAAATTTAATATTATTTTCCAATTTTAATATTAAATTCCATAATAATAGAAAATCACATATGCAAATACCAATAAATCAAGATCAACAAATAAACATGTAGACTCAAAGAAGGGTACTGCGAACTATCACCTTGACAAATCCGGATAGGGTAGTCAATAGATACTTATCCAATAATTAGGATAAATGGGTTTAGGATAGGGTTTTGGGTCCATCTGTCATCTCCCCTATTTACCATTGAGATGAGTATTTATGGGCACGCTCACTCCTACCAATTCGGGGAAGATGATGCCCTGTACCTGCAAACCTGTCATTGCAAAACAAAGCATGTACATACAACATATAACAATAAATGATAGGGTATGGTCAGTCGTGTGGATCTTGACAAGGTGAGTAACTACACCTCCACCCTCTACCATACAAACACATAAAATAGATACATACAAATGAACACCATACACATGCTAGTATGGGGTAAGTACATCATAATCCAACTGAAACATAAGCATCACATCATAATAACATTAACATCTAAATATGAGATCATATGACATCATAACATAATCATAATCATAATCCAAATAGTCAATAATCATTGAAAGAATAAAATCTACACACAACAATGTGGCCTAAAAGAGTATGGCATCTTAGAAACTGAAAGCAGACTATGGAGGTACTACATCGCACCATTCCTCCAGCACTTGTTTCTGATCACTGATCAAATGACAAGCCATGTGAAAAACACCTTCAATATAGATCTGTTTGTTGGCTCCAGATATTTTGAATGTTTTGAATGATGTAATATGTCTATACATAATGAATCCTTCTATCCTCATATTCAAATACCCGCAGTAACTATTTACAGGATTAAAGCAAGGATTTATTTATTATTATATATTTTTTAATCCAAAACAATTATTCAGGAAATTTAGTGGCTACATATAGTGAAATGATAAAGAAATCCAATCAATATAAATCGAGGGACTACAATCTATTAATATGACATCAAATAAAAAGAAAAACATACATAACATAACATATATATAGAGAAAAAACATGGTAAAAACATACTTACCTACCCCAATATTTGAAACTTTTACCTTTGTTATAAATCTATTTTGGTCATGTAACATCATGTATCTTTTGGAGGCACCATATTTTTCTTTTCCATTATTCATATTGCCGTTGTATGCAAATTTCATCCAAATGTAATTTTTATAGCAATTTTGAATGTCATAAATCTGGATATCTTTTTCACTGTATAACCTCCTTTATGAATATGCAATATTCTTATGCAAATCCCAAAACTTCCCCTTCAAAATAATTATGTCTTGAAGAACCACATGCTCCACTAATTTTTTGTCGTTTGCACCATGTTCCCAGAACATATTAAAATGAAATTTATTTCCAGTGAGATTTTTCTGAAATAATAATCTTTTTTTCTCAACCATATCATCATATATTAATTTTTTACTCTCCTTATGTATTTGATCTGAAAAATTTAAATCATCCTTAGATGCTTTACTTTCTCTTGTTCTTTCATATAGTTTTCTGGGACATATATTATCTCCAGGAGTAAAAAATAATTCATCTACCTCTTCATATGTTTTTTCATTTCTTCCCATGGTATCATTATATAATGTTTTTGAAAATTTTAGGCTATTTTCAAATATGCCTTCTTTTGCTTCTTTTTCAAATAATGGATTTAAAGATATAGAGATTTTAAATATACCTCCCTGGAAGCTTTCCTGTGATCCATTATATAAAATATCATCTACTATGTCATAATCCATACCTTTATTGAAATTATCCTCCTAATAGCCACTATTTGCCTCATCAACAAGACTAATATCTTCATCGTTAATATCTACTGACATTCTTCCATGTTCACCTACTGTATATAATTTTATTTTATCTCCACATTCTGGATGCATTTCTATTTCACAAAATGGATTAAAAAATGATTCATACTTGGGAAACATATCTTCACATTCCTTTGGAGCTTCATTACTTAGGAAATTTTCAAAATCATAATCAAATGCTTTATCCTCTCGAGACTCTTTTTCTACTTCACCAAATACCTCCTTAATATGCATTGATCTATCAATCTGTTTATGTTAGATTGAGAAAAATTTTGGACAATTTTCCTGAACATGTTTATGATATTCAATATCTAATAAATCTGAAATTTCTTCTGTACTGAGAAGATTTTCTTCTTGATCATGAAATTTATTCATTTCCATACAAGTATCATCTTGGAGGGAATCTTCTTCCATCTGATTCACACTTTCCTCTTCATTAGAATCTGGAGCCTCATCTCTTATATGTTTCATGTTGCATTCATTATGTTCTTTTACTTTCTGAAAAAGGAGCCTCAAATCAGGGTCATTTATAGAAGCTCCCAAATCATAAAGTTTTCTTAGAAATTCCCTACTTGAAGGCATGATATTTGATGGTATCTTAAAATAGAAACCCATCATCCTTATGAACAAATAGGCTGCAGACTCACCCTTTTGTCTTTCTATATTGAAAAATGCACCTAAGGGAGACATGTAAGATTATGTTTCCATAGTGCAATTCTGATCTTCATTATGCTCATAATACATGTTATCTTCTTCATCATTGGTATAATGAAACACATCAAGAAACCACTGCTCAAATTGCCTCCATGATGAAATGGACTGAGTGGGTAATGATTCATATTGCTCTCTTGCATTATTTTTTAATGACCATGCAAACAACTTCATGGCATCATCTTCTATATCAATCTCATAATCATCAAGGTGTTATCTCTATTGAGCTTTTAAGGTTGTCATTAGTACCAAAGGTGTGTAAAGATATCAGTTAGTTACTTACATTGAGCTAATTGGTAACATAAACCAAAACAAATTAGTTGGTAAAGCAGTATACCGAGCAGCAGACAAATTACTGAGCACCACCAGACACTAACACTGATAGATAGTAAACACTGAGCATCACAATATACACCGATCAGTTTACATAGTGTTTACCGAGGATCATAGGAAATGACATAGTAATCAGGAATGGCATATTCTTCTATGCAAATGGTTACAACAGTTTGTAAAATGTTTTACCAAGATCAAGGAACATTTAATGTAATGATATTCATTAAATACAATGTATATCTTTTGTAATAAATGATCTAGGTTATTATTATACACCATAGATCTTAGGGTTATGATTATAGTGTGTAACCTAATTTTGTTAAAGCAGAAAAAATAGAGCACTATATATTTGTGTGTTCATGTCATTTTTGGTGTGAGCTAATATATGAATCATGGAGCACTTAAAGCATTTTCCTATCTTCAAGTCTATCAGTTAAACAAAGAAGAATCAAGTATAGTACAATTTAGATTAAGAAAAATTAGTAGAGGCTATCAAGCAGTTTAGAGCAGAGATTCATCACAAATAAGGTGATATTTTATCAGAGCTAATATATCTATATCAAAAAATTGAGTGTTAAATAGCAGATAAATACCTATTGCTTTCTGACAATTGTAATAGAGTTTTTGGATAAAATCTCTTAACAGAGTAGACTTAACAGTCTTATGTAAATCTCTTAACCGAGTGCACACTTCATTAGTGTTGTCAAAATCCTATAACTAGGTAGATCTAGCTGATCTAACATGTCACTCCTAATAGGGTGAGATCACCAGAAGTGATCAAAACTTGTAGCCCTAACAAGCAAACCTGTTCTATCTGTAGTAGTGAAGAATTTGTGGGTGTCATCCCCACCGTAGTTTTTACCTTCTAACAAGGGTTTCTATGTTACCAAAATACTTGTGTCATGTGATTGTGTTATGGATTTCATGTTGTTTACTTACTTATGTTAAGTGGAAAAATGATTCATGCAATTAGATTCAAGTTATTTTGATCGGTTATCACTGTTTACAGTTATAGATCTGAAAGGTTTACAAGTAAATTTTTTGAAGGCACTGATTCACCCCTCCCCTCTTAGTACCTATCTCTCCTAATTCCAACAATTGGTATCAGAGTGCAATTCTCTTATTTGAATATTTTAACCACTAAAGGGTAAAGATCTAAGTCATGGAGAGATACAAGCTTGACAAGACTATTGAGAATCAGAAGATACAAATGAAAATGTTTGTGGAACAGTATAAGCAAGCCAAGGAAGGACTAAAGAAATTACTGGATGAAAGGAAGAACCTAGCTAGACTACAGAATGAGATTGATTACCATGAAGAATCTATTGATGACATATTCGAGCATATTGGATCTAGTTCCAGAAGCATCTCCGATGGATCTAAAAGCATAATCACTGATCTATCTGAAAAGAATCAATATTTAACTAATCAAGTGAAAGCACTACAAATCAATCAAGAATCTCAGATGGTGAGAATGATAGAAATAATGAACAAAGCAAAACAAGTCGAGCAAGAAATAAATTTGGCAATCGATGACCGAAGATAGATGAGTGAACAACTTCAAACTAAAGAGAGTGAGATACAAAGACTCACTGACCGAAATTTCCAAGTAACTAATCAAGTGATGACTGTGAATCAAGAGGTAAACCGAGTGAATGCAGAATTATCAAGAAAACTAGAAGATGTTGCAAGACTCAGAGAAGAAAATGAGAAGCTGAGAAATGAAGTGAAAAATCAATAGTAGAAAAATGAAATGAAGAAACTTGCTGAGGACAGCTCCAAGAAGATTGATGACTTCTTAACTAATCAGAGAAGATTTGGAAATAAAGCCGGTATAGGCTACACCAGTGAAGGAGAATCATCACAACAAGATGAACAAATCAACATCACTAAAAATCAGAAACCTAAAGTGTTGGCATGTTATCATTGTGGCAAACCGGGAAATACATCTAATGTGTGTAGAAGCAAAGCACAAGGTAAACCTCTTGTCACTCCTAAGTTTAACGGATATTGTTACTACTGTGGTAAGTTTGGACATCCTGCTTATGAGTGTAGAGCTAAGCAAACTGATCTTGCTAATAATACTACTATGGAGAAAATATGCTATACTTGTAACAAACATGGACACACTGCATGAGACTGTAAGGTGAAAATGAAGCAAGTCTGGACACCTAAGGAGAAACCACAATGCAGACCATATCAATCGAAGAGACAAGGTAACTCTTATGTTTGGGATTATAATACATGGACTAACTATGTTGTATGTGGTAGATATGGACACATTGCAGCAAAATGTTACAGAAAAAGTTAGATTGGAAAATCAAGAAGCTGGACAAACACTGGGATGGCTTGTATGCACTGCCATAAGGTTGGTCATTTAAGCAAGAATTGTAGAGACCGAGCACCAAAAGAGAACCATATATTTGAAAGTGGATATACTATTGCTGATATCATGAAGTTAAGGAACACTATGTGGAAGAAGGCATCTAATGAGAATGTTGAGTCAAGTAATGTTGTCGGTGAAACCTCATCCATTGGATTGGGTGACATCAATACCTCTACTTAAGATGAAATAGGTATGTATGGGACTGATATTTCAAAAGATCACATTTTACATACAGTTCCTTATGCATAATGTTCTTATACCAAATTAGCATGAGTAAAGATGCACTATGGTTTTGTTGTCATGAGCTAACAATGTTATACAGTCAGTAAAAGAGAGACTGAGAGTTGGTTACCCGTCAGTAATCACTATCTAAGGTTAATGGAGCATATGTATCAACCAATGAAGAAAATCTATGTTAACCAAGCAGATAAAAGTTTTAGTTGTCACCGAGCTGACAGCTGTTTCATACCAAAAGTTAGATAGAGCATTTATTGCATAAAATTTTGAGCGGGAACATTGAAAGTCTATAAATACATGGGAACAGAGTTCATTTCTACAATGCGATTTTGAAGAGTGGAGAATTCAAAGAGCAGAGTTCGAGCTAAAATATTTTCAGAAGGATTCAAGGCTATGCTAGATCAAACTGACATCACTCTTCATGATACCAAGTAAGTTCATTTATGATCAAACACTTCCTATCCTGTTGCTTGCCGAAACCCTAGAATTAATTTATGGCATCGACATTGTCTGAAAGAAAAACTCAAAGTGTTGAAGAGGAAGTTAATCTAATCGTTAGGGAAAATTTCAATGAACCAAAGTTTAAGCCACATCCTAAGGTCGCAGCACAAATAGACACAATGGGTGCATTTTTTAGCATACCAGAAAGGGTTTTACTGACAGAAGATGTAAGGTCTTATATTCACTACAAAATAGGAGAAGTTGGAGACTTTGAAACTGTTGTAACATATTAACTACTCTATGGCTCTAATGGAAAAATGAAATCAGACTACAAAAAGATTGAGGAATCAAGTTTATCATGTTTTATACACTTTCTGAAATCATTCAAATTAGATTGGATTAGAATCATTTATAGAAAATATCATGATGACAAATTCTGGCTAGATAAACTGATTGAGGTCAACAAGAAAATAATCAGTAGGGTTACTGGGCTCCCTACAACTGACAAAGCTAAGGCTTTCCAAAGTTCTTCACAACCGGATGTTGAGAAATACACTAGAGCATAATGGGATGGTCGATCATTGAAGATTTCAACAATCAAGGACCTAGCAATAAAATTTGTAGCACATGTGATTGGGTACAAGCTATTTCAATCAAGCAGGCTCAACAGTGTACCCTGTAGCGCAGTAGACATGGTGCACAAAATTGTAGTGAAAGGTCACCAAGTTGATCTTGCCAAGGTACTATTTTATCAACTTTAGGAGAATATGAAGACCATAAGGAAAAAGAAATCTAACACATGTAAGTTCGGATCTCTACTTGCATGCATATTCCTCTATTTACAAAAGTATGTGCCTGGCACCGGTAAAGTAAATTGGATACCGGATGTACCGATAACAAAACAGATTGGTGAAATGATGAACAAGTTAGGAGATAAGTTAAATCTAGATTTTAATGCATACTTCACTGAATTTCAATCTAAAATGCATAAGAGAAGCAGAATTCCAAGGGAATTAGTTCAGAAATTTGAGAATGACATATGTTTTGTGGTCAACACCCATTATACCTTGATAAAAGCAGTTGAGCCTAGGATAAAATAGTTGGCACAAATGGGATATCAAATTAACCATGATTTCACACTGAAATCTATTAATGCACTACTTGCATTATCGAAGGATCCCATTGCCACTAGGTTCAGAGTATATGAAGAAGCCAAATCCAGAATATCTACAAATATTGAGATCGGTAAAATAACTAGGAAGGTAAAGAAGATGAAGAAAAATATTACTACACAATATGGAAATGGGTTTGACACATCTAAAAGATCACTGGTTAAACAAGCAATAGAAGGTCAGCTACAGTTAGCTAACAAACCATATAATAGTGAGGAAACCGAGTCTGACAAAGAAGAAGATCCTACACCGGTTCCTCCACTTGAAATTCCTACAAAGAAGCAGTCACCTATACCTGAAGGTATGAAGACACGATCATCAACTGTAGCACCACTTACAGATAAGGAAGAAGTAGTAAAAGTATCAAAAAGAAGAGCAGCTACACCAACAAAGAAATACATTAAGAGAAAGAACAAAGTTGTAGCTGAGGCACCAAAGAAAAGGAGGAAATTCATTAGAAATAAGGAAGATCTAGAGGATACAGAGAGAAAGGATGATGTAAATCAATTCAAAGTGGTTAGTAACAAGGCCAAAATAATAGATGAAGTCATTGAGGACATAATTGAACATGGAGACCTCGCTGATCCATTACTAGACAGATTTGACAAAATGTCAAAAGAAGATCAAACCAAGATTGAAGAGGTTGTCATCTAAATGATGATAAAATTCAAGAAAGTTCCGATGGAGTTTTCCTGTGCATTACCAAAGAAATTGGATGATACAATTACTGAGAAATGGGTTGTTGCATTAGACACCAAGAAGAGAAAGAGAGAATGCTCTCTAGTTTAGGCAGTCACACACTTAAGCTTTGGAGAAGTTAGTGAATACTTGACCAAATACCAAGCAAATTTTATGATCAAGAATAGAGCCTTAATGATCATGGATGACAATGTAGCAGATATGGATGTCACAACTGATTCTATATGGACATCAATTCTAAAGGCCAAAGAAAAAGCTGAGCAACAAGCATTTTGAACTTGTCTAAGAAGAGATAAAATTCTAAAGGTAAAGTTATTTGTATTGATGAGGGAACAACAAAGAAATCAAAGAATACCGATATATCAGTTACCAAGGCAATTGATATAACCGAGGACAAGGAAGAAATAAAAGTTTCACAGGATGCACTGGATAAAGTTGAAATCCAACTGGAGAAGAAAACTGATGACGATGTACTTGTTGTAGACATCACACATGGTGATCCTGATGACCAAGATGATGAAGATGTAAATATTGCACCAAATAAAGATGAAGCACTAGACACTAAAAGTCTATTTACATCACTATCAGATGAACTTCTTGTACTTGCCAAAGTAGCTAAAATTCTTTCCCAAGTACAACCTGATGGCTCAGATCCCAAGAAAAACAAAGACACCACAAGGGATCAAAACAAAGAGAAACTTGCAAATACAAATGAGCCTACACATACAGAGGCACCTTCCACCAAACTGAAGGAAATAGATGAAGCAAAGGAAACATAAGAACCAAAGGCAATAGAGGTGATCCCACTGAACACCACAATCGAGACTCCTACTATAACAACTGAGACCACCACTACTAAGGAGCAGAAGAAGGAAGAACAAGTGTTAACAAGGAAGGATGCTCTGAAGACTGGAGATAGATCTATTGCTATCATTGAGAAGAAATCACCTCTAGCACAGAAGAAGAAGAAGAAAGGAAAAGGGCCGGTCACCCTAGATGAAGTGATCATTATCCCTGAGTGTGACCCAAGGATCCTAAGCCTTGAGGACTTGAGTAAATATGGGGAGTTATGTTCAAGGAAGGCAGCGCAAGAGAAGTTGAAGCAAGAGCACAAAATAAAAGAAGTATTAACTGATGTGCAGGATATCCTTCAATAGGTATTACTTGAGATAAACATTGATGAGGATACGCCTATTATAGATCAACTTGCTACACTTGCTGAGAAGATCAATGCCCCGGACATTGATGTAGACAAACGAATTGAAGAAAGGGAAGAATCTAGAATACAACACAAATTAGAAGAGAAAATCAGCCAAGAGGTGGCATTACTTAAGGTCAAATTATCTGAGGTAATTACTGAAACAAAATCCATCACCCAAACAATTTGTCAATATTTATTAAAGCTTTGTAATAATGACACCTTCACTATTGAAGTCAGTGAAAACATCAAAGGTTTGGAAGTAGAAATACAGTTGAGTACCAATGCAGCTATCACCGAGCCACATGCTTTCTTAAAGCATATTCATTGAGTTCAGGAACTCCGGTGGTTGATAACAGATTTGAAGAACCAAGAAGCGCACCTCACAGATCAAGTTACTAAGTTGCAAACTGAACTCATTCCGTACCTAATTTTTTTTGAAGTGCATATTGTCAAAGCTGAGCTATTAGTTGCAACACCAAAAATTTTAGTTTTAGAAAACATCTTTGACATGCATGCACAAGTCGGTCTTGAGAAAATTGCTCTAACCAACTTGAAAGAGGAATGGGAAAACCTCTTGGAGTCAGTGAAGAAAACCCATCAGTCAATTTTTGACAAGCTGTGAGTATACTACCTCAATTTTGTATTTGGCATTACTATCAAAAAGGGGGAAAATAATGTATCAGATGTTATTATGCTAAATATTATGTACATGGATGCTATGTATAATATATATTACCGGGAGCATGCACCGAGGGGGAGTACTTAGTACTTAGAATATTTTTTATGTGTATATGTATATGGCGGAGATATAAGGAGATATAAGTTACATAGAAAAAAATTTCTATATACATTTGAAGTTTTGATACTAATGCCAAAGGGGGAGATTGTTATCTCTATTGAGATTTTAAGGTTGTCATTAGTACCAAAGGTGTGTAAAGATATCAGTTGGTTACTTACAATGAGCTAATCGGTAACATAAAGCATAATAGACTAGTCGATAAAGCAGTATACCGAGTAGTAGACAGATTATCGACCACCACCAGACACTGACACCAACAGACAATAAACACCAAGCATCGCAGTATACACCGATCAGTTTACACAGTGTTTACTAAGGATCACAGGAAATGACATAGTAATTAGGAATGACACATTATTCTATGCAAATGGTTACAATGGTTTGTAAAATGTTTTACCAAGATCAAGGAACATTTAATGTAATTATATTCATTAAATACAATGTATATATTTTGTAATAGATGATCTAGGTTATTATTGTACACCGTAGATCTTAGGGTTATGATTATAGTGTGTAACCTAATTTTGTTAAAGTGGCATAAATAGAACACTATATATTTTTGTGTTCGCATCATTTTTTGTGTGAGCTGATATATGAATCATGGAGCACTTGAAGCATTTGCCTATCTTCAATTCTATCAATTAAACAGAGCAGAATCGAGTACAGTAGAATTCAGATTAAGTAGAATCAGCAAAGGCTACCGAGCAATTCAGAGCAGAGATTCATCACAAGTAAGGTGATATTTTATCAGAGCTAATAGATCTATATCAGAAAATTGAGTGTCAAATAGAAGATAAATACCTATTTCTTTCTGGCAATTGTAATAGAGTTTTTGGATAAAATCTCTTAACAGAGTAGACTTAACAGTCTTATGTAAATATCTTAACCAAGTGCACACTTCATTAGTGTTGTCAAAATCCTATAACTAGGTAGATCTAGCTGATCTAACATGTCACTCCTAACAGGGTGAGATCACCAGAAGTGATCAAACTTGTAGCCCTAATAGGCAAACCTTTTCTATCTGCAGTAGTGAAGAATTTATGGGTGTCATCCCCACTGCAATTTTTACCTTCTAACAAGGGTTTCTGTGTTACCAAAATACTTGTGTCATGTGATTGTGTTATGGATTTCATGTTTTTTACTTATGTTAAGTGGATAAATGATTCATGCAATTAGATTCAAGTTATTTTGATCGGTTATCACTGTTTACAGTTATAGATCTGAAAGGTTTACAAGTAATGTTTTTGAAGGCACTGATTCACCCCTCCCCTCTCAGTACCTATCTCTCCTAATTCCAACACAAGTAACATATAAAAAGTATCCAAATATCAATAGTTGATTCATCATAATCTCCATAAAAGTCAGGCACCCTATGTGCAACCTTTGATAAATTAGTACTTCATTGAAAATTTTTGAGATCCAAAGGCTCAGTGGGAATAAAAAATCTTTTGAAAATTTTCTTAAACATCATGTAATAAAGCTTCTATTACTAACTAAAGGCCAAATACTCATTCCTTCCAGGTTATCTCCCTCAATGGAGAAATTGAAAACTTCTAACATACGGAGTCGCCACCTCAAATGCCTCGAGGAAAATATTTTTTCTTGCTTGTCCTAAGTAAAAATCTAAAAAAATTTATATAGAGTCACCACCTTCTTCATAACAAGGATAAAATCATACAACTGATTCTGAATTCTATCTCCAGTAGAGTCTGACTCTCTGATCACCAAAAATTCTAAGTAATGTTTTTACAAACAACTCCAAAACAGAGTCGCCAATTTGTTGGTGCTAAAAAATGATGGAACATTTTTTGCCAACTGACAGGCACAAACTAGTGCCTCTGCAATTCTGGCTTGATCAAGCCAAGGTTGGTAGGCCTAAATTTACAAGTTCCCTATGCTGCACAAATGTATGCATAGACAAATGAAATTAGTTCCAAAGGGGTAAATGACCTTTGGAGGAAAATGATATAATCTCCTGATAGTGGTATTCCATAAAATCTAAATTAAAATTGAACTATCACTAAAAACCTAATTGCAAATGCTTTTAAAGAAAGTAATTAGATTGATTTATAGACTACAAAGAAGAACCATATAACAATTATCAAATAATAACAAGATAAGTGCCTAATGAAAATTTGGGTTATAGCTTCAAAAATTTCTAATCCTACATATAATCAAAGACAGTTTTAAGAAAACTTACTTTTAATAAAGCAAGACTATCATTCCACAGGCTTCCGCTTGATTCACAATTCAAATCAATTTACACAACTAATCCTATCAAATTTAACTCAAATTAAGAGACTGATAAGAGCAATGGCAGGTTCAAAAACCATACAATTGATACTCAAGTTGTATTTATTAATGTTGAATTTTAATATTCAGGGAATGGAACACAGTGGAACACCCTAATACAGAGAGTATCTGAAAAACTAACTGAAAATAAATAACATATAACCTCAAATAAGTATGAAACAACTTATCTCATATGACATTTGAGAAATTTGCATATGATGGTTCAAAATCCGTAGTTGTTGGAGTTTTTCTCCCAATTGTGTCATGTTATTTTTTATTTCAAATGATTCATTATAAATATTCTATTCAATAGTTTCCCATGAAAAGACACACCTTTTCACAAAAACCTAATCCCATAACTAACCCCAAAATTACAATATTAACCATATAAATGGTTTGAGGGAAAAAACCATTCTCCTTATTACAAATATAATTTTTCCTAACTTCAGATAATTGGCTTGAGAATCCACATGTTTATAATGTAAAACTCATGCACACAAAAAATCCAATATTAGATAACTTTTACTAAATTTTAAATTTTACGGTTCATTATACTTAATAATGTTTCAAATTTCCAAAATGATCCCTATTAAATATTGATTTTAATAACTAAAAACATATCAACATAAATAATCAATAAAACCATGATATAATGCATATAAATGTACTTGATAATATAAATAAAAAGTACCAATAAGGTTTAAACAATTAATCATAAGTACCCACTTTTAATTATCAAAACATATAAATATCCTATTAGTTAAAATAAAACCTAAGATCCATAAATAGGAATATAATTTTATATTTTAAATTTTAATTTCAAATTCTAAATATAATGTATCTCCTTTTCAAAATACCTTTTCAAAAATATGAAACAATATTAATTTCATATAAAAGTATTTCTAAAACATTAGGGTACACTAGTTGTAAATATTATAACTCACCTTAGAAAAAAGGGGAATACTTACCCTAAAGTGATATTTTAAAATAATTTACATAGGGTAATGGTATTAATATTTTAGAAAGAGGATAAAAAACAATCCTAATATCAAGAAATTCATTCAAATGTTAAAAGTAAAATATACTCTCACAACTCACTTTATAAAAATGCATTTAGGTTTTAGGGCAAAATAATTTTACACTTTCTAAAATAAAGCCTTAATTATGCATCTCTATGAAATAAAAATAAAACATAAGAGCATATATATTTAAGTCACCTTGTTAGTATTTGCAAAGGTGAAAAATATAAATCCAATAAGGTAAAACACAATCCATTATACCCTAATAATTTGATTTTAAAATTACCATAGGGTAAAGTAATAGATTATTTTTAAGTATTTTGAAAACTTAATTCATGCCAAAGATATTAAAATAATTTCAAAAAACATAAATATAATACAACTTACCAAACTGAAATACCTTATTACATTATTTCCCTTTAGTAATCTAAAGTAAATTAAAGTAAGCCCTAAAAAGAATTACATAGTGAAAATCTAAATCTCTTCAAAGTGTAAAATCTTTTAAAACACATAATATAAAAGAGATTCAATTATATTTTCTTACCTTAATAATTGATTTCTAAATTTACTAAAAGGAAGAAAGTAATCTAAATCTATCCCTTTTCCTCTACCCATATTCCCAAGGAATATAATAGGACAATCGGTCAGGGTAGGATGGGTAGTTATGATAGGAAGAAAGGGTGGGTCGAGAGGTTGAGCATTCAACTCCCTCTCCCCACTCTTCTTTCTTGAAATTAATAAAGTAAATAATATACAAATAAAGAATATTCACATTCAAAAATTAAAATTATTTTGATAAGATGTACTCCCTGTGTGAGAATTTTGTCTTGATTTTCTCACCTGCACATGAGAATGTAAATAAATTAATTCCACTTCCAAAGCCTCTTAAAGAATAACAATAGAGTAACTAGTTAGAGGGTAGAAGGGTAGGTAGGTAGGAAAAAGGGTTGGCTTTAGAGGTCGAGTGTTCAACTCCCTCTTGCCACCTTTTTACCTAACAACCTTATTATTTTAATTATTTTTATTTCAAAATATGCATGCATTAAATTTATTGAGATAAAAATAACTAAAAGCTTATTCAATGAATAGAATAATGATGATTATTTATGTCTTTTTAATTGTTTAATTTTTAACATAAGGAAATAACATGAAAATGAAAATGAAGATTATACTTCCCTGATATTTTGCATATTTAAGACCTGAATTTTCAGGTGTCAACACCTCTAACAAGGACTATGTACTGTAATATTTTAAACAACTCCTAACAAGGATAGATCTTCTAACAAGGATACTATACTCTTAGTACATCATTAGTGGGTGTTAATTCCCACTGGGGTTTTACCTTTAACAAGGTTTCCTTGACAACAAATATTGTGTTATTATGTTGGCATTCATTGTGTTCATTTGATTTTGTATTGTTTCTATTCAAAGTTTAAAGTTTAATAATATTTCATACAACTGATTCACCCCCCCCTCTCCCCCCCTCTCAGTTGTATTGGTGGACTATTATTCCTAACAATTGGTATTAGAGCTACTGGTCCTTAGAGAGAAAGTTTAATAGCATTAGGTGATCTTGGAGATGGCATTCTATAGAAAGGATAGTCCAAAATTTGATCCTGAAAACTTTGACAGTTGGAAGAACAAGATGCGAATTCATTTACTATGTTTGGGCATTGACTATTGGATGATTACAAAGAAAGAGGTAACCATGAAGACTGAGAATGAATTAGACAAAGCTACTGATGATGGAAAGAAGACATTTTGTTATAATATGGTCACAAGGGAAGCACTGATCAGTGCACTCTCTGAAGGAGAATTTACTGAGGTAAAAGATTTGGATTCAGCACACAAAGTTTGGGTAAGATTACAAGCATTGTATGAAGGAGATAAGTTTACTAAGAAAGCAAAATTACAGAACTAGAAAACAAGGATGGAGAAGTTACAAATGAAAGAAGATGAAAATATTAGGGATTATGTACAAAGAGTTATAGAGGTTGTGATTGGAATCATAAATTTCAGAGGCACTTATGAAGTGGAAGAATTCATTGTGAAGATCCTTAGATCATTGACACCTATTTACAAGACCAAATTTTAGGCTATAAAATAAATTATAACTTTGACTGCAAACTTTAGTAGAGAAATATTGATTGCAAAGTTAACTACCTTTGAAGATGCGGAATTGGGAGATTCTTTACCTAAAGTTGAAACAACATTCAAGGCATCTACACACAACAAGATAATATCTGGAATTGCGAGCTCCAATAGTGGTAATATAAAGGAAGAGCTTGGTGAGTATGTTGATGAATGGGAAGAGATACAAGAAGAAGAAAGAAAGCTAGATGAAATTGATACCCTGATCGCTAGAAGAGAAAAGAGAGGTAAGGGAAAATTTCAAGGAAAGTTACCTTTGAAATGTTTTTCATGTAATAACATAGGTCACTTTGCATCTAGATGTCCTACAAGAGTTCCTAAGCATAAAACTAAGTTTTTCAAGCCTAATTATTCAAAGGAAAAGGAATGTTATTATGATAGTGAAGGTATTTCTAATGATGATGACTATGATTATGAGGAGATTCGATTTATTTCTATTAAAGATGAAAATCCAGTACATGAGGAAAAAGTTTTGGTATCACATGTTGACAAGAAATCAGAATGGGTTATAGACAGTGGTTTCTTACATCATATGACTGGAGACAAATTTTTTTGTTAAACTAAATAAGTATGATGGTGGTGTTGTAAGATTCGGTGACAATATTCCTAAACCTATCATATGAGTAGGATCTATTTCTTTAGATGAAAGGACTGATACTGACAATGTACTGCTTGTTGATGGACTTAAGCATAATTTGTTGAGTGTTGGACAACTGATGGACAAAGGATATCAATTAAAGTTCATTGATGGGAAATAATTTATCAGAAGTAAGATAGGAAATTTGATTGCAACTGGTACTAAAACCATAGGTAATGTATTTGAGTTAAACACATATGAAGCTTCTTGTTTTGTTTGCAAAGATGGATGATAGTTGTTTATGGCACAAAAGGTTTTGTCATGTCAACTTTGATAATATTGTAAAAGCAAGCTTGACTAATGCGGTGAGAGACTTACTAAAAATTGTAAAACCATCTAACACTATGTGTAGAGAATGTGTTATGGGAAAGCGGACTAGAAGCAGTTATAAATGTAAATCATATAAAGTGAAAGGAAAGTTGGATATGGTACATACAAACCTATGTGGACCTACAAGGAAAAGATCATACTATGGTGAAAGGTACTTTATACTTTTTTTTTATGACTTTTCTAGAATGATGTGGATCACTTACTTGAAAGAGAAATCAAAAGCATTTGGAAAATTCAAATTATTCAAAGAAAAAGTAGACAATGAATCAGGCTTAAAGATAAAATGTCTAAGATAAAACAGAGGTGGAGAATTTACTTTAGATCTATTCAATTCATATTACGAAGAGCATGGAATACAATGGCAGACATCTGCTCCTAGGATTCCACAACACAATGGGATAGCAGAGCGAAGGAACAAAATAATATTGGATGTTGCTAGGACAATGTTGCTAGAAGGAAATGTATCTCATGTGCATTGGAGAGAAGTTATTGGGACAATAGTGTACACATTGAACATGATTCAAATCATAGAAGGTACAAGTAATAATCCTTATGAATTATGGTTTAATCATACTCCTATTGTAAAATACTTCAGAATACTTGGTATTAAATGCTACATCAAAAGAGATGATGAAATAGGGAAATTTGATGCTAGAAGTGATGAAGGAATTTTTATTGGTTATTCTACTAAAAGAAAGGCTTACAAATGTTTTAACCTAATATTAAGGAAGATGATTGAAAGTAACAATGTGAGATAGATGAAAAATTTTAGATACAAGAGAGAATGTATGATTGTAATTAGAATATAGAGATCAAGGAGGATGCTACTACAAAAGAAGAAGAACATGTTGAGACTGAATGTGAAAATGAGATTTGTGATGATGACACAAATGAGGCTACTGAGATTCCTAAGACTCAGAGGTATGTTAAGAAAAATCATCCTGAAAATCAAATTATTGGTAATACAAGTCAAGGAATAATGACTAGATCAAAGACAAGGGAAGAAATTTGTTTGATTTATCAAGTTGAACCAAAGACTACTGATGAAGCTTGTAGAGATGAATCTTGGATCAAAGCTATGAAGGAAGAGTTAGATCAGATAAAGAAAAATAACACTTGAGAATTGGTTCCAAGACCTAAAGACAAAAATGCAATAGGAACTAAGTGGGTTTTCAGAAACAAAATGAATGAAGAAGGAATTGTTGTGAGAAATAAAGCAAGATTGGTTTGCAAAGGCTACTCTCAACAAGAAGGCATAGATTTTGAAGAGACATTTTCTCCTGTTGCTAGGTTGGAAGCTGTGAGATTATTTCTGGCTTTTGCTACACATAAAGACTTCAAGGTATATAAGATGGATGTGAAATCTGCAATTTTGAATGGGGATCTTGAAGAAGAGGTATATATAGAACAACTTGATGCATTTCCTCTATCCGAAGATAAAGACATGGTATACAAGTTGAAAAAGGCACTGTATGGACTAAAGCAAGATCCAAGGGCTTGGTATGCAAGGTTAGAAGAGTACTTACTTCACCTTGGATTCATAAAAGGTAATGTTGACAGTAACTTGTATTTAAGAACTAGTGAAGAAGGAATTTTGATAATAGAAGTTTTTGTTGATGATATTATCTCTGGAGGCAATGATGAAATGGGTAAGAAATTTTCTAAACAGATGGAAAATGAATTTGAGATGTCCATGATAGGGGAAATGAAATTATTTCTTGGACTGCAAATAAATTAGAGAAAGAATGACATTTTTATTTCTTAGACTAAGTATCTTAAAGAAATGTTGAAAAAGTTTGGAATGGAAGATTGTAAACAAGTTGGTACACCCATGGTAACTGGTCATAAACTGACAAATAATGATGAAACAAAGAGTTTTTTGTAGACCAAGTATAGATCAATGGTTGGTGGATTACAATATTTGACTCACTCTAGACTAGATATTGCTAATGTTGTTGGAATTGTGGCTAGATATCAAGAAGATCCTAAAGAAACACACCTAGCTACTGTGAAAAGGATATTTAGATATCTGAAAGGAACAATGGAATATGGTTTATGGTATGATAGAAATGATGACAGGAAGAGTACTAGTGGAGGCATATTTTTCCTTGGGAAAAAAGTTGGTTTCATGGCTAAGTAAAAAGAAAGATTGTATAGCTCAATCTATTGCTGAATCTGAGTATGTTTCTGCTGCAATTAACTGCACTTAGATTGTTTGGATGAAACAAATGTTGAAAGATATTGGAATAAATTTTATTGAAATGATGGTTATCCATTGTGATAACACCAGTATAGTAAATGTGTCAAAGAATCCTATGATGCACTCTAAAACTAAGAATATTTCTATTAAGTATCACTTCTTGAGAGACAAGGTAGTAGAGAAGGAAATAAGGTTGGAATACATTAGCACAAAAGAATAGATAGAAGACATCTTTACAAAACCATTGCCAAAAGATGACTTTGAGTATCTTAGAGGTATGATTGGGGTGCAGGCCCTCCTAGTGAGAATTAAATAATGCAAGGTTACATCATTCCAGAGGTTTTTAGAGCTCCATCTTATTTTGGACTTGATGAATGGATCTACTCCTCAGGGGGACTGATCATTGAAGATAGTTGTTGTAGATAGTTGATGACTAATGGCACTATTTTCCATTGTTGTCAAAGGGGGAAAGAGACTATGTTAAAATCCTATGAGAGAGAGACTATGTGGTAAAGCTACTGAGAAAATACTTTTGGGTTGATGGATTTTCCCATATGTTTCCAGCAATGCCAAAGGGGGAGATTGTTGGATATTGATAATGCATTGGGGAGATTGTTGGATGCATTTAATATTTTTAATCACTACATTATCCTGTTGAGTGATGTTGGAATTACTATTTTTTTCATTTGTGTTTTTTCACTAATGTCAACATATGTTTCTATGAAGAGAACATGTTGGTTATTACAATGTACAAAGATCGTACGAATGATTCAGAATGTGGGAACATAGTTGTGTGTATAGGAAGGTCTTATGATATTATATCTAAGATCGCATGATATAACATTGCATATTGGTTAATTTACAAAATATTTGGTGAAGACTGGTTATTGGACTGCGACAGTGGAAGTTGACAGAGTTAATCTCTGAGTTTTGAGTATATCTTACAGGTGATTAGGTTTAGTGTATGCGAGCTTAAGGGATGATAGATAGTTTATTGAAGAATTTTTTTGATCTTAGCAAGGTATGAAAAGAAGGATGACGTTAGTTTTGGCATGTGTTTTGGAGAAGACCTATTTTGAAGCCAACTTCAAAGTTGTAGCATCTATCATGAATGGTGAGCATGGATTACAGATATCGGTCCTTAATTGTTAAGATATAATTGTTATATACTTTTTTTAGATACCATGTGTATCTTAGCAAGGATTTATGTAAGTATTTGTATATTAGGAAAGCCTAATTGGCCGACCTAATCATTTATTTCGTAATAGGGTATATATGTAAGATCTTTTCTTTGAAAAGAGATGGCAGTATGTATGTGATGTAAAAGAGGATTGAGGAAGCTATGAGCTTGTGTCTGCTGGATGTAGAGAAGAGAATAACTTATATACTTCATTGGAACTGATCAAGCAAAGACAACTGCTATTGGACAGTTCAAGGATTGTGTATTTCCTTTCATACACTTGTGTTGCAAATAGTGAGTTTTGAAGGTTGTCATAATCTTTGACACAAGGCAAGGTAGGAAGATGGGCCAAAGGAACAGCCTAATCCAAATCCTCCTTGCAGAGATCACACACATAAGAAATTACACAACAAGTGAGAAAGAATGCAAAACATATCCTTATATTTCATTAATTAATTTATACATGTTGGGTTGTAAGGCCTTCCTAGTTATGGCCAAATACATTCAAATTCAATTATAATAGTCCTCCAACATGTGAGTATTCAAAACTATCTTCCAACTCCTAAACTGATATCAAACTAAAAAATGACTTCTAAAACTACAACTAACAACTACATTTATACAAGAGGCTACCGAAACAAGTTGGCCTTCAGATCCATCATTAGCGAAAGGAACAACCAATTCTAGGTCCACACACTTTCCAATTATCGATATCAACATTAACTCTATGACCATAATTAAATGCACAAGTCGGCCTGAACAGGAAACCAAAATAAACTACTCGATAAGAAAGGTTAACCAAGCACCAGGAAATAACTGACCAACTTGATCAAAGAAGAAACTGAGCAACACCAAGCCAACTTGGTCAAAGAAGGAACCGAGCAACACAGAAAACTCAAACTTATTTTTGGTGACACATGATTGCCAAGGACCCGAGATGCTCCTGCATCAGACACTTGGGGTTTTTTTGAAATGATTCTTTGAATCATGCAGCAAGTACAACCTGAGCTGAATCCAACTCAGATTATGAAATCCATGAACTGTCTTCAATCAGTATGTTCTTCCACTTTACTAGATATTCCATATAGTTTTTTCCTCTTGTGCTTCTATGAACTCTCTGTTCCAAAATCTGCACAACTTCTTTTGTCTATCTCTTAGGATAATTATTCGGTACTGTCATATCTTCATCAGGTTCAAAATACTCAAACAAATTTGTAATTTTAAATATACGTGATATCTCCATGTCATCAGGTAACTCAATCTCATAAGCTTTTCTACTGTCAAATCTCCTCAATATCTTGCAAGGATCAAATTTATTCATTTTCAACTTCCCATATGTTCCAATAAGAAATCTTCATTTCTTCAAGTGTATCATTACTTCATCCCCAATTGCAAAAGTCTTATGTCTTCTTGATCTATCTGCTTTGTCCTTATATTTTTTATTACTATTCTCCAACTTATGTTTCACTTCTTCATGCAATGTCTTCATGAACTCAGAAAACTTTACTCCTTCAACACTTCTCTTTTCTTCACCAGCAATATCCTTCAAATCTAATATACCTCTCTATTTTATTCCATTAACAATCTCAAAAGGTGTTTTTCCAATACTCCTATTCACTGAATTATTATATGCAAACTCTTCTTGTGACAACATAGAATCCCAATTAATTGATTTATCTCCAACTAAGAATCTTGAAAGATTACCTAAACTTCTATTCACAACCTTTTTCTATCCATAAGTCTGTGGGTAAAATGTAGAACTGTACCTCAACTCAGTGCCCAACTTTTTCCAAAGAGTCTTCCAAAAGTATCCAACAAACTTATTGTCTTGGTCAAAGATGATACTCCTCGGTAATCCATGCAATCTGACACTTTCCTTAAAGAAAAGATCTGCTATATGCACTGCATCTGATGTCTTTCTACAAGGTATAAAATGTTTCATTTTTTAAAATCTATCCACAACAACAAATATAGAATCATTACCTCTCACTGTCTTTGGTAAGCCAGGAACAAAATCCATACTGCTATCAATCCAAGGTTTCTCAGGAAAATAAATCATTATATAAAATCCAGTATTCTAACTTACTCCTTTTTCAACTTGACAAATTCCACAACTTTTCACAAATTTATGAACATCCTTATACAACTGTGACCAAAAGTATTTCTCCTTAAGAAAATTTAATGTTTTATCAATGCCAAAATGTCCACCCAAACCACTACTATGTTTCTCCTTTATCAAATCAATTCTCATTGATCCTCTTGGTATACACAACTGAATACCTTTAAACAACACACCCTCTTGAATGAAATAGTCTTCCCATTTAGTACTCGGTTGATGTTGAATAGGTTCTTAACACTTCCTCCACAACTCAAAAAAATTAGGATCAGTTTCATACAATATTTTCATGTCATCAAAACCAAGAACTTCAATTCTCATCTCAGTCATCAAAGATATTCTTCTACTCAATGCATCAGAAACTCGGTTAGTGACTCCACTCCTATGTTTTATCACAAATGTATAACTTTGCAAATATTCAACCCATTTCATATAACTCTGATTCAACTTATTCTGACTACCCAAATACTGTAAAGCCTTATGATCAGTATACAACACAAACTCACTCAGTATTAAAAAAATGTCTCCATTTCTTTAGGGCTTGAACAATAGCATAGAGCTCTTGATCATACACATAATATTTCCTTTTCGCATCATTCAACTTCTCACTAAAGAAAGCAACAGGTTTACCTTATTGACTCGACACAACTCCTATTGCACTATCACTTGCATCACATTCAACTTGAAATACCTTATTGAAATTATGAAATGCTAACATAGATAATTCAAAACCTTCTGCTTCAAAGTCTCAAAAATTTTATCAGCTCCATGTGTCCACTTGAATTCTCTTTTATCTCCTTGCATAGTTGCAGTCATAGCATTACAAATTGAACTAAAATTCCTAATGAACTTTTGGTAAAAACTTGCTAAACCATGAAATGATCTTACCTCACTAGCATTCTCAGGTGTAGGCCAATTCAAATTAGCTTCAACCTTTTCAGGATCCATTTTCAAACCATCAGCTAAAATCACAAATCCCAAATACACAATCTCCTCTTTCATGAAAGAACACTTTTTTGGGTTAATCATCAACTTTTCTTCTTTCAATCTCTGCAATACTTGTTCAACATGCAAAAAATGCTCTTCTATGGTCTTACTAAATATCATAATATCATCTAGGTATACAATCACAAATTGACCCAAAAAATTCTTCAAAACTTCATTCATCAATCTCATAAAAGTACTCGGTGCATTAGTTAAACCGAAAGGCATAACCAACCACTCATAAAAACCTTCTCTTGTCTTAAAAGTAGTTTTCCACTCATGACCTTCTTTGATTATGATCTGATGACATCCACTTTTCAAATCAATTTTGGTAAAATAGTTTTCTCCAGTCAAACTATCCATTATGTCATCCATTCTCAGTATAGGAAACCTATATTTCACTGTTATCTTGTTGATTTCTCTAGAATTAGTACACATTCTCCATTCTCCATTCTTCTTAGGTGCCAATATAGTTGGTACTACACAAGGACTAAAACTTTCTCAGATCAAACCTTTCTGCAACAATTCTTGGATCTGTCAGTTCAATTCTTGATTCTCGGTAGGTGTCAACTGATGTGGTGCCTTATTCGGTAAACTAGCTCCAAGGATTAAATCCATGCAATGATCAATGCTCCTCTTTGGTGGTAAACCATTAGGTACATTATCAGAAATGATCTCTCTTTACTCAGTGAGTATCTTATCAATCTCTTCAGGGATGCTATCCACTTTTTTCCCACTCAGTTTGTTAGGAATCACAACAAATCATACATCATTCTTTTTCAAATCCTTAACAAACTTTCTTCCTTCCATCAAAGAAACTTTCACAGATGTACAAAAACTACTAACAAGTTCTTCAATCAAAGGTAACAAGATTTATCTTCTCCCATCAGCCCAAATAGTATATTTATGCAATCTTCCATCATATATAGCATGTCTATTATATTTCCAAGGTCTACCCAACAAAATATGACAAAAATCCATAGGCATGATATCACACAACACCCTATCATAGTACTTTCCAATTTTCAAATTCACATAACATTGTTCACTTACCGAGAGTGTATGCTCATCCTTGATCCATGAAATTTGATAGGGCTTCAATTGTTTCAACCTTTCCAACTGCAAATTTGTAACCATTTCCTTATATGCCAAATTCTTCAAGCTTCCACTATCAATGATTACTTTCCACACTTCATCAGAAACTCTACATCTAGTCTTGAACAAAATTTTCCTTACCGGATCTTCCTTATTACTTTTTCTCCAAAGTGCTCTCCTGACCATCAAGTTATTTTCTTTCTCATGTTCATTCAGTGAGTCTTCTTGCACCAAAGCATTTCTAATGCTATTGACCTTCTTACTTGCATGTGTACACTCAAATGACCTATTTCCTTCTTCTCCACAACTGTAACAACTTCCTTAGAATCCACCTTGATAGTTATTGCCTCTTCCTGTAGCCAAACTTTCACCTTTCCACTCGGTCTTTCCTTTATCCAAATTTTTCTTGTCCTGATCAGATCTATTGTTTTCACCATAATATCTACCTCTTCCTCTAGGGAATCTACCACTTGTTCCTCTCTATCTTTACTCATGTCTCTTGTTCAATTTATCCCCAACTTTCAAGGCATACTGATAGGCTTCCTCAATATTTTCCAACTTAACCAAACTAATTTCTTCTTGGATGGAAACTCTCAATCCATTCAAGTACCTAGAAATTCTTTCCACTTCATCTTCATCATGTCCAAATCTGATATCTAATCTATAGAATTCCTTAGTATAATCTTTTACCGAGCTATCTTTCTACCTCAAACTTTGTGTTTGCCTAACTAGGTTAATCTGATAGTCACATGATAAGAAATTTCCTTTCAACTTATTTACCATCTTATTCCATACCTTGATCTTGTCTTTTCCTTTCATTTTTTTGTCCAATTGCAGATTCTGCCATCATAAGGATGCATGACTCTTCAACTTTGTGCTTGCAATTTTCACCTTCTTTTCCTTAGGGACATTTTCATACTCAAAATACTTTTCCATCTCAGTGATCCAATCCAACAATTCATCTAAATCTAGCTTTCTAATGTACTCAAGAGGATTGAAATGTGGTGTAGAATTTAGATTTGTCAAAGCCTTCAATAATATTTCCTCACCCTAATCCATCAATGGTGCAGGTTTTCTTTACCTTGTTCCTCTTCAATTTCTTCATCACTAACATCTTCAAGATGTCTTCCTCTACGCTGGGTTGTCTCAATAGCTTCTAACCTAGCAACAAGTTATCTCAACATGTCTACAATCCTAGATCCACATCTCACCTCCCATGAACCATCTTGAAAACCCTCTGCAATTGCAAGCCAAATTAAAATCTACTACCCCACACCAAATATCAACTAGGGTTAAACAAGAAGGAACCCTCAAACCTAGATTCACAAATCTAGATCCAGATCTCAACCTTCACTCTAGTACCACCTGATGCAAGGTAGGGTAGGAAGAGGGGCAAAAGACACACCCTAATCTAAATCCTCCTTGCAAAGATCACACACGGAAGCAATTACACAACAAGTGAGAGAGAATGCAGAAGAGATCCTTATATTTCATCAATTGATTCATATATGTCGGGCTGTAAGGAATTCCCTGTTACAAACAAATACATTCAAATTCAATTACAACAGTCCTCCAACATGCGAGGATTTAGAACTAGCTTCCAACTCCTAAACTAATTTCTAAAACTACAACCAACAACTACATTTATACAAGAGGCTACAGAAAGAAGTCAAGCTTCAGATCCATCATTAGTAGAATGAACAACTAGATCTAGGTCCACACGCTTCCCAATGATTGATATCAACATTAACTCTGTGACCACAATTAAATGCACAAGTCAGCCTCAACAAGAAACCAAAATAAACTACTCAGTAAGCAAGGTTAATCGAGAGCCAAGAAATAACCGACCAACTCTGTCAAAGAAGAAACCAATAAACATTGAGCCAACTTGGTCAAAGAAGGAACTGAGCAACATAGAAAACTCAAACTTATTTTTGGTGACACAGGATTTCCAAGGACACGAGATGCTCCTGCATAAACCTTCTTTGGCAGTGAGCCTACTTCTTTTCTTGACTCCTAACAAGGTCTTTCCTCTAACAAGGACTATGTACTGTAATGTTTTAAATAGCTCCTATTAGGGCTATATCTTATAACAAGGATACTATACTCTCAATACATCATTAGTGGATGTTAATTCCCATTGGGGTTTTACCTTTAATAGAGCTTCCTTGAAAAAAAATATTGTGTTATTGTGTTGGCATTCATTGTGTTCATTTGATTTGGTATTGCTTCTATTCAAAGTTTAAAGTTTAATAATCTTTCATACAACTTATTCACCCCCCCCCCCCCGCCTCAGTTGTATTGGTGGACTGTTATTCCTAACAAAATTTTCATGGACAATGTGATCATGTTGTCTCCTTGTAATTGGGTGTTCAATACTTTGTCATGGAATTAAATTTTTCATTTATGATATATTAGAGTAATTCAAGCATATGGTTTAATAATTGAATTTATTTCATGCTCATAAATCTTTTTTTAGGGCTAGGAAACTACTATAGTGCTTGTGCCTCATCTCGTTGGTCTAAGGTAGTTCTAGGCCCAAAACTAAATTTAAGCACCTCTTCCTAAGTTTTGGTGCATGAGAATATGTTTTGGTGCATGTGACTATATTTTAGCATCTTTTTCTTGTATTTTCACACCTCAACATTGTATTTTAACACCTCTTCTTAAAGTGGCAAAATGTTAGGGTTTGATGACCATTGTTCTGGGTGGGCCCTATTGGATGATGTCTAATGGTTGTACCATTATCCTAAACCCCCCTAAATCATCAAATGACATTCCATGAATGGGTTTGGAACAAGTTATTGTGATTTTTTTTCCATTGTGTTGTGTTTTAGGGGATCCTTGAATAAGATTATTTATCTTTTGTGCTTGATCATTCTCTATAACGCTTGTTGATGATGTTGTTGGAAAGTTGACTATACTTCTTTATATGACTAGATATAGTGTTTTCATTATGGAAAAAAGTCATATACTATTTTGGAGTCAGCGCACATTATCAGAAGATCAAAATTTGGCTAAGTACAGAAGATTGGACAGTTAACAGAGCACCAGTAGATTAGAGCATCAACGCACATGTGTACAATAGAGTTATGGTATGCGCCCTAGAAGATAAGTTGGTAAGAGTGTATTCATTCTTGTTCTAAGAGTGCATGCTCAGAAGATAAGATATGGTGAAGATACAGATAGTTGAAGTAGCACAGACAGTGAATGCCAAAATAGAATAGAGTATGAAACCGACTGGTAGTATTTTTTTTAGCGATGATATTATTGTTTGTAAAGGCTATGCGCCTATTGTAATTAAGTTTTAGACATATAATTGTATTTATTTGTAAACACGCTTGAGCCAATTCACTTGGAAGCATTGTATGTAATCGGTTATAGGCCGACCTAGTTAATTGTTTTGGTAGTGCATATAAATATTAGATGTGCCTTTGTAATAAAGTATGCAAGTTGAAATAGAGATAAGATAAGTAGAGAAGAAGTGTGAGAAGATTAGTAAGAATGTATTAGAGCTTTGCAAGAGGTCAAAGCATTAGCGCATCAAAGGAACTGATCAGACAAGAAGTGTCACAACACCAGTTCATCCAGCAGATATAGTGTGTATCTAAGATCAAAATGTTGTAGCCTTCACCACTTGAGCAATGAGCTCTAGGATAGTGTGTCCCCACCCCTAACAGGGTTATTGTAAAAGACTCCTAATAGGGTCTGACCCTTGATAAGGTCACTGTACTAAAAGCATTGTAAAGAACAACTCCTACAGGGTTGTAGATCTTCTAACAAGGATCATAAGACACTAGTACAGTTCTTAGTGGGTGTCAATTCCCACCAGATTTTTTACCTATTTGGGTTTCCCTGTAACCATATTGGTGTTATGTGTTATGTGTTATGTTTATGTATCTTGTTTATGTTGATGTTCATTTTGGTACTTAATCATTCAAATTAAGTTTCAGGAGTAAAGTTAAAATATTAAATACAGTGAACATTGATTCACCCCCTCCCAGTGTTCCCATTCCTAACAATTGGTATCAGAGCTCTAGTCCTCATCAAAGAAGTTTAACCACTTGAGGTGATCATGGATAAGGGAGAAATGAAACATCGGAAAAAGAATCTTGAAGCTGCTCTTGAAGAGCTTGACAGATCTGAAAAAGAAATTGAAGAACTAAAAGAAAAAGTTAGTGATTCTCAAGTAGTCATCAAAAGACTAAGAAATGATTTGAAAGATTGTTCAAACAGTGATTTAGGGAAGATGATCAAAAAGATAAATGAAGAGAACACATCTCTGAAAGATCACATTGAAGAGCTGGATGAAAATCTAACTAACAATCAAGAAGTTTATGATGAACAGATCAAGGAGAACCTTCAATTGAATGAAGAATTGAGGCAAGAAAACATGGAAATCTTGGAGTTAAGAAACAACAAAGAAATGTTGGAATCTAAATTGAAAGAGGCAAAGAATCACATTGATAAATTACATACAATCAAGGATCTGATTGAATCTCAGTTATATGCTCATAAACTTAAAGGAGATACCAGTGGCATTTGATTCAATAAAGCACAAAATCAAATTGACAACATGCGAGCAAGAATGAAAGCACCAGAAGACACCACATATGCCAAGAAGACTAAAAATCAGACTAAAGACAATACTGAACCATCTAAATATGAGCACAAGCCAATAGACTAAACTTGTTATGCATGTAACAAGCATGGACAAATAGCAAGGAATTGTAAAGAGGTAAGACCTTTCAATGGTTATTGTTATTCATGCAATAAATTTGGTCATAGAGCTATGAATTGTAAAATAGGTTAGAAGAGAAAGACTAAAAATAATCAGAGAAATTATAATCAAACAAATGCAAGAAATCCTTAGAGTATTACATGTCAGATATGTAATTATAATGGTCACTCAGTTAGACAGTGCAAAATGGTAACCCATATCAATGCACTAAGGAATTTAAGGCCTCCAATTATTTGTCACTCATGTAACAAGGTTGGACACATCTCAAAGTTTTGTAGATCAAGAACGAAAAGTCAGGAAAGCCCTAAAAAGATAGAAGAATCAATATTACATACCGAAGGAGAAGTCAAGTTTGTGAAAGTTGCAGAAGATGCGAGCTTTATTTGGTCAGAGGAAAAGAAGGATAAGGTTGATGAGTATGTATTGGATGCATCCATAGTTGATGCACCCTCTAAATTTGGATGAATGACCCTCAGGGTCATAGGAGGAGCTAATTTAGCTCTAGACCCCTTCGCGGCCGGTATACTTGTTCAGGCTTAGAATTGTCACCCTAACTCAGGCATTAGGGCTACACGACGATTCTATCCTAACAATGGAAACATCCTCGAGCTGTGGGTGGACTCTGAATGAGGAGGAATCTCCAGATTCTAGGCCAGTTCCTATCAGATATGGGATATCACCTCATGATTTATAACTTAGTGGGAAAAGGGTAGAAATAAAACTTTAAAATAAAAATAGATAGGGGTGATACACCAAGAATAGATTCAAACTTTGCAGAAAGATAAAACATTAACTCCAACTCATATATGAAAATCTTGATATTTAAAATCTCTGCTCAACATATAGGTTAACAGATTTCACTATTAGGGATAGACCACAAATAGCTCAAATAGTCAACAGACATACATTTTCCATACAAGGTTTTGAATAATTCATCACCTTAAGAAGGAACATAGGTGCACTCACTTCTCTTGGATAACAAATGAAAATAACACTTGTAAGTAAAGATGAAAACATGATCATAAAATTAAAAAAAACTCCAAATGTATGAGCCAAAACACCTACTTTATTTTCTTCAAAATCTAACAAAATATGGTTACAAAATGGCCTCCAAAATATCTAGGAACAATAAGTTCACTATATGCCCTCTCTCCAAAATATGCAACCCCTAAAATTGATCATAAAAACCAATCTTATACTAGGCCCTAGCTTCAAATCCGAAAATGCAAGCCCTTTACAAATTTCCCTAATTTGGCCAAAATAAGTACCAAGAATCTAGCCTATGAAGACTCTCTATTAAGTGCCCAAAATATTGGCTTAAAATAAGGATTTGAAATCCTTTTACAATATATTACCAATATTTAAATTACTTAAATTGAATAAAAATCCAATATAATAACCTAAAACCTCTAAACTCCTAACTTAGAAATAAATCTCTAAGTGTATGAAAATGCAAAGTGGGGAATGTCAATAAGACCACTCGACCCACTTGCAACATGATGAGAAAATAGAGGAGTGAGGTGGCACTGGTGGCCATTTTTGAGACCTGTAGGAATATGACATCTGCATTGATAGCATTGAATGCCTTTACTTGCCGGACTCCAAATTCCCAAAGGCTCATTTAAATCCTCGAAACTAGTGTTATGTCTATCTTCGCAGAGAAGAAACAGGAAGAAACTGAAAACCCTAACTCGACTCTGCCAAAAATTTTCATGAAGTTCAAGCTCTTGGCAGATGCAGCTCTTTGTTATTGATGTATACTCTCACTAGCATGTGTTCTATACTAAGAGCTTGATATTATGAAGGTTCAGTTCTCATCAGTTGACTAGAATTTTGATTTGATGTCTTCACATGCTATGTGTTCATCTTCGTGCTCGGCTTTGCCTGATGTCACGACTGGTAAGTCACTGTGTCTATATCTTTACTGCAGATTTAGTGATGCTATCTCTTGTTTTTCCTTCCTGATTTTGAGTTTGATTCTCCTTTGGGCCTGCAGATTTAATATATATAGTTTGTGGGTGATCTTGAACTTGAGCTTAGAGTTTCATCAAACTCATAACTTGACTTCCTTCATAAACAACCATAGTTTGTCATCATAAGCTTTTGTTATCATTAGATATGCAAAGCTGTGACTGATGCGTTATTTCCAACTTGTGGGTTTTCAATATAAGTCATGATTTGTTGTGACTATGGCTTCAATGTGACTATAGCCAAGACTTCATGCTTGAATTTTGTCTTTATGGGTTCTTTGGACCATGACTCAAACTTCATCTCATCATAAGTCATAGCTTGTTCTTACTGTAGCTTCATCATGACTGTAAATAAAAAGCTGAGACCGAAGAATGTTCTTTTGGCTTGTGGGTCAAGAACTAGAGTTCACATTCAGTCATGATTTCATGACTATGACTACCTCAGCTCTAACTGGTAAATCCCTTTGATACTTTTCTACTAGAAAATTTTAATGAAGCTTGAGTTTATTTACCACTCTTGACATGGGTTTCTCTACATATTTGGTAGTGCACTATTATGGATTCCCTTCAGTCTCCTCGATAAGGTTCAAGATGGGACTGAGATATGGGACTCGGTCTTGACTAAGACATCTCTCAATCTCAGCTTAATACTCTTACCAAGATGCCTAGACTTCAATCAACATATCAATATGTGAAGATTCTATGCATTCCAATTAACAAAACTATGAACTATGACTGAAAGATGTGGTAGATACATCAAATCCTTAAGCTATGACATCATTTATTCATAAGCTTCATGACTTTGCAAGTTGACTAAAACCATGACTGAAAGATAAACTAAAGACATAGGTCAACTTGCACATATAGATAAGTTCATTTTTTATCTTTACTTGTATCATATGTTGTCGGCAGCTTGTGCACATCTTTGTACCTCTTATTTTGCTTCACTATCAACATATGCACACATATAACCAGGAACCCACTTTGTTAGATTTTGTTAAATATAAAACTTGTGCTGTCATTTATGCTTTGAACACCAGTCACCATACTCTTCTTGTGAACACATACTTTAGATAAAATGCTGCAAACTTATGCCTCACTGTTTATAAATATGCTCCTACAACTTTGTTACTGTTAAATTTGTCACTTCCATAGTTTGGCTGTAGGTGTATTTAGACTTTGTAAATATGTAGAAAAGTATTAAACTTACAGCTTGATAAATGAACTCAAAGCACAGCTCACTGTCAACACACTTAGAAAAACTAGTCATTCATTTCTAATAATATAGAGTCAAACACAATTAGCTTCATAAAATAAATCAGAGCTTCAAAATCTCTCTGCATTAAAGTTCCTATAGCATAATCATGGTTTAAAATGAACTCCTTTAGCTGATTTCTTTGATAAACTTGTAATGTGCATATGACTTGATCTTCATTTTGATTTTTTTGCATACATTTTTGCACTGTTGATACATACTAATATCACACTTAGAAAAATCAATCATACTTTCTTTCAATCATTTCTTCATGCTTCCACTTATATTCATCTGATGGCATAGTCACTTTGGTACTTGAATTCAATACTTGAAAATAGAGAACATTCTAAGACTTACTAGCACAAATTACTAGGCTTAAAAACAATTCTCTTTTGATGCTAAAACTGAATTCTTTAAAAGAAATGAAATAAGTTATAAAATGCATGTTTATTATCAATGAGGTTTGAGCATGGGCTCGTGACACTCAAAGATACAATTTTGGTAAACATTTTATGATACTTTTAAAACACAATTCTGTAGCAATCTTTCTGTAATCAGCAACAAGCAGTGATATTGTTGAGTTTGTATTTTTGAATCAACAAATATATATTGTACCATTATTCATGAAACTACACTCTATGATTTGATCCTAACTATTTGTAAGTTTGGCACTTTCTATAGCATTTCAGCCTATTCTGCATCTCTTTTCTTTGACTGAATGTGAAAACCAGTCAGCTGGAAATATTGCAAAATATTTTGTTAAGCTCTCAAACAACAACATTTTTAGATTAGTGAACATAATAAACAATTTATAAAAATTCCAAAATGACACTTATGAATCAATATTCAGACCATTATGTTCACTAATCTATCAAGGTACTGCAACTTCTAAAAAGTGTTTCTTAGTTGCAAACACTAAGTCCCTTTAATTAAGATACATGGTTAATAAAAAGGACAACATACATGAGAATGATCATTAATAGTAAAAGGTTTCATGTTTATAAAACAAGTCCCTTTAATACTATCTTGCAGTGAGTGTAGATGTACATTTCCTTATTGCATTTAATTTACCAGATTGATATGCAGCAATTGAAAACTTGATTGTTACTGTATGTTATTTGTTTTTCATGCATTGCTTAGATCCAACAAGATCTAACAACATTTTCTCTCTCATGCAGGAATAAACCCTAAAGACCTAAATGTAGATGAACACTTGGACTTGAGGACCTAGGACCTAGCAGATAACCAGCTAACAACACACGACAACAAGGCCATGCATGGGACCCCTATTCCATACTTTAATTATGTTTTCAATTCTACATGTGTACTCTATTGTTGATATGAAATATGAAATATGAAAAGACACTTGTATACTACATTCAGTTTGAATGCATAATGTAATGATTAGTTATGAAATTTGAAATTTGAAATGTGATCAATACTTAGAGTACAATAATGAAATCTAAAAATGAATGCAATAATGATATGTCAATTAAAAAAACCTGGAAGGTAGTATCAATTGGACCTACAAATGTGCAATCTTTTCCTATTTATGCTTATTGTGTTGTATGCTTTAATTTTGAGTAACAATTTTGGTGACTTCTGTTGGATGTCAGCCTACTAGACATGACCTGTAGACTTATCATAGGGCAATAGAGTTAGGAAACCCAAAAACATGAATGCAACCATTATTGAAATTAAAAAACAACTAATCTAGACTCAATGCAACCTAGAGACCTAGTGCTTGGACAACACTTATTGAAAAACAACTAGACCTAACCTAACCCTCAAAGAAAATCTTGAGGTGAATTCCATTAACTAGAATTTGTAGAACTTCTCCATCAGTTGTGGACAACTAAAAAGAATTATTCTCCTTGCAGACTATTATAACAAAAGGGCTCGACCAAAAATATCAAATTTATCATGTTTCCCTGGCCCGCTCTTTAGTACATCCCACTTGAGAAATTAATCACCTTCTTTGAAATCCCTGAATGTATCTTTTCTGTCAAATGAACTTTTAGTCTATGCCTATTTTAATTCCATAGTTTCCAATGCCTTCTTTCTTTCTTCTTCAAGCTATAACAAATTAGCATACCTCAACTTAAGAGGATCTTCCTCTTCAAACAACAACATTTGATCAACCAGCTGTAATGCTGGAAACTCAGTAGAAACTGGCAATCTGGCCTCCTTACCATAAACCAAGACATAGGGTGAGTTCCCAATTACCTATTTAGGTGTAATCCTATCCATCCATAAGGTTTCCTTTAGTTTAGAGTGCCAATCTCTTTTATTTTCCTACAAGGTCTTTTTCCTAATTAGGTTTTTATTGATAGACTCTGCAAGACCATTGCCCTAAGGATAATAGTTAGAAGAAGTATTTAGATAGATGTAATTTTTAATAGCCCATTCTCTTATAGCTAAACCAATAAAAACCATAGCATTATCTGAGATAATTGACTAAGGAACTCCAAACCTGGTTATAATATCTTCATAGAACTTCAACACAACAGATCCAGAAGATTCCTTTAGTGCAATAGCCTTAGTCCATCTTGTAAAATAGTCTGTAGCAGTCAAAATCCATTTATGACCTGCACTGGAATTAGGATTTATAGGACCTATAAAGTCCATTCCCCACTTATTAAATGACTAATCCACAACAATTGGTTTTAATGGCAATGCTGCCATCTTTTGCTTCCCTACAAACAAAGCACACTTTTGACATTTTCTTGCCCAAGAATAAGCATCTTTAAATAAATCTAGTCAGTAATAGCCAGCTCTTAGTATTTTCTAGGCTGTATTTTTAGGACTGAAATGCCCTCCATAAGATCCATCATGAAATTCAAATAAAATTCTGCCTTGATCAACTGAATCAATGCATCTAAGAAACATTCCAGAAAAATCTTTCCTATAAAGTATACCATCAATGAGAACATAGGGAATAAATTGTAACCTATAGTACCTTCTCTTAGTTTTGTCAAGATTGTTTGGACATTGTCTAGTTTGTGAAAATATGGTCATATCTAAAAACCAGAATGTAGGATCATTAAACAATACAACATCACCTTGAAATAAGGCAAATTCTTCAGTAGTTTCAGCTTGATCTTCTTCTTCTGCCATCTGAGAACAAAGGCTTTTGCCTCTAACCAACTTAGTTACATGAACTTGTACATCATATTCCATAACCCTTGTTATCCAACCTGCTCTCTTTTCATTAACATCCTTATTCAGCAAAAACTCTTTAATACTAGTATGAGAAACCATTAAGTGTACTTTATTTCTAGAAACTAAATGCTTAAACTTCTTTAAAGCTTTAATTACAACTAGCACGTGCTTTTCAACAAAAATGTATCTTTTCTCATAATCATCCATACCTTTGCTAAAAAAATAAACTAGCTGCTCCTATTTTTCTTCATTCTTTTGAACTAACATTGCTGAAATAGTGTCAGAACCACCATAAACATATAAAATAAAGTCTTTAGTAAAATCAGGATTAACTAGAGTAGGGGTTGAAGATAAAGCCCGTTTAATCTATTCAAAACTCTTCTTTCCCTCATCAGTCCAGCTGAAAGGCACATCCTTCTTTAGCATAGCATTCAATGGTTTTAACAAGTTTGCAATATCAGGGATAAACCATCTAACAAAATTTATTCTCCCAATAAAACTTTGCAATCCTTTCTTGTGTTTAGGCAATGAAAGTTCCAAAATTGTATGAATCCTTTTAGGATCAATAGTTGTACCTTCCTTAGACACCTGGTATCCTAGAAGTTTACCTTCATGAACTACAAAAACATATTTCTTTGGGTTAAGAGAGATTCCAAACTCTCTACATCTTTGCAAAATTTGTCTCAAATGGTCTATGTGCTAGTTTTCAACCTTGTTGTAAATTGTAACATCATCTAGGTATACTAGAACAAACTTATACATTAAATCTTGAAAGCCATGTCCATTGCTTTCTGAAAAGTGGCTCTTGCATTTGATAACCCAAATGACATTCTTCTATAATCCATTGTACCCCATTTAGTTGTGGAAGCTATTTTAAACTGATCAGATTCATTAACTAAAATTTGGTTGTAACTAGAATACCCATCTAAGAGAGAGAATCTCTCAGAACCTAAAACATATTGCAAAAGTTGTTCCATGGAAGGAAGAGGGTGTCTATCTTTCAGAGATACCCTATTAAGGTCTCTAAAGTCTACACAAATTCTTATCTCTCCATTCATCTTCCTTACTGGAACTAAGTTAGAAACCTAGGATGTGTGTTTGATTGGAAATATAATACCACCATCTAATATTTTTCTCAGTTCTTTCAACATTAATGGTTCTAACTTGAGGTTTATGGGCCTTTTCCTTTATCCAATTAGCCTAGTATTTGGCTCTAATTCTATGGTGTGCTAGGTTAATTGAGGATCAAATCATTTAATTCAGCATAATCCCATTCAAAAACATCACTATATTCTTTGAAAAGATCAATAAACAATTTTTTTTCTTTAGGAGAATTAATTTTACCAACCTTCAAGTACTTATCTCTGAATATCTCCACTTCCTCATAGTGATCTTCTTTGATCACCAGGCTGGTTTTACCCTTCCTGAACTGATCATTAGAGTTAAAAGTTGATTCCAGGCTGACCAATCCCTTTGGAAGCTTGTTGGTTTTCAACTAAATAATCTAGTCATCCATTTGCTGATTAATTATATTATTTCTAGAGACTGAAAAACCATTTGTTTATGTCAAAAAACTTAAAATATGTTCATCAGTATTGAAAACCTGCCAATAAGTGTCATTATCTAGGATAGATGGCCTAACAATAATCTTGACATGTGACTGGTCTAAAATCTATCCTTTATTTTCTGTTATTGAAACATGTGCACCAATACTAGCCAACCTAATAGCATGCTGATTTTTCTTTCTAGGAATTGAAATCAGGTTAAAAGCATCAAATTCATCTAGAATATCAGATACTCTAGATTTATACATCTTTAGAAGATCATTTTTAATAGCATTGATACCTCTCACCTATTTTACTATCAACTCACTGTCACCAAATGCCCTCAAACATTTGAATCCTCTTTTTCTTGCCCACTCTAATCCTTGAATTAGACTTTCATATTCAACCACATTGTTAGAACAAGGAAAAGAAAACTTATAAGAAGCATAAAACTTATCACCATCAGGTGAAACTAACATAACCCCTACACCAACTCCATCATTACTCCTTGATCCATCAAAATACAAATCCCATAATTGGTAAGATAAATCAGATTCAGATTCAGGATCTTTTATCAAATTAGGCACAACTGAATCAGATTCTAAAATCATGTAATTTCCAAAACTAGTATCATGCAAATCATTATTTTGTTCATTTCTAGTGGCCCATTCATCCAAAACAATATCAAGGTATTCTTCAATTTGTGTGTTATAGGCTAAATAATCTGGAACGTCATCTTGATCTATAATCACACAACTTGCATTAATAGGGTTGGGATTGTAAGGTTCTATGTGATTGTTGGCCAACACTTTTGATTTTATGGTTACCTTAGTACCATATCTATTTTTGAAGTACAAATGTGACCAATCTAATGAAAAATAGCCATCTATTTTGGTTGTAAATTCTCTAGATAAGCACATAGCAAAATATGTTGGTAGATCAATGACATAAATATCTTGAGGAATTGAAAAATTTGGACATGAGTGTAAGGTCAAACTTGCATTTTTAATGACCCCTAAGGTCTTGACTAAAGTTCCATCAAGCTGGACCACACCTTTCTCAAGAGGTTCATACTTTAAATTCAACAAATCTACTATTTTCTTAGGCATGACAATGCTGGTTGCACCACTGTCTACCATAAAATTATGCACTAATTTGTTTCCAATAATCAATGAGACATAAAAAGGAGGAGGTTTATCATTTTCAGGTTTCTTGCCTTCCTTTCTAGATGTCTTTTGAACGTTTGTTGGCTTTTTGTCAACTGTTACTGCTGATTGCTTCAAATTTGCAGCCTTTTAAACTTTTGGTACTGCTAGTTGCTGCTCCTTAGTAGGATTTTTCTCTTCTTTTGGTGTCTTTTCCTGAACTTTAGGAGGCTCAGAATTAGTCATAACCACTCTAGGAGGCTATTGTACTGCTTGTTGTGAGCTGGGTGCCAACTTCAATAATTCTTCCTTTAAAATTTCAATCTATCCTGGAATAGCTAAAGTTTCCCATGCAGACAAGGTTACACTCATTTTCTTCATAGTATCAACAATGTTAAGGGAACAAAAAATTTTACCTTTTGTGGAGATCTAGGAGAACTTTGACCACTACTTCTTTGATTTGATCTTTACTAGATGAAGTAGATAGATTATTTAAAATAGAAACTGGTGAAGAAGGTACATTACTAGCTGATTGATCTACCTCAAGAGCTCTCTTTTTAGCTCTAGTGTTTGCTAAAATTGATGAATCATTATTTAGCCCACAAAACTCCTCCTCTTACCAATTTAAGAAACAAATGTTTGTAACACTCTGATCTGATTGTTGTTGTACCTCCTCAATAGGCACATTATGTTGTGAAATCATTGCATTTTCGGTCATAAGAGCTTGGTTAAGAACACCACTAGAACATGTTGACTGGTCATGTTGTTCATTACATGGAAAACACCAGTCAATAGCAATATTATTCTGAGTAGGAACAATATCCCTAACAGTATTAAGGGGTCTAGAATTATATGGCTCATTAGGCCTCTGATTCCAATTCTATTTGTTTGCATTAGTATTACCTTGGAATTGCTGCCTATTTGCCTGATAATTAGGCTGATTAGGATATTGGGATGAGGAACCAATAAACTAATTTTGAGCAACAGGGTTTTTCTATGCCTGATTCCTCTTAAGGGTCACTAAATCATTACCAAAAGGCTGCAGTAAATTCTCTATCTTTTTTGACTATCCTTAATACTCTTCAATTCATTCAAAGAGGTTGTAGAGGCTATCTCAGAGGCTTTATATGATGGGACAATAGATAGAGGTGGAACTATCAATGGCATATTGGATTGAATACTTGGAAAGAAAGGAATAGGTGGCCTAGGAGCTATCTTTCCTGCCTGAATAAGATTATTCTCTACCCTAATAGTGGTATCAAAAGCTAGGGGTAATGTAGTACCCCCCATAAATTGAATCATAACAGAAATATCACTATTCAAAATCTTCAAATAATACAAGAATGCATATTTAGCTAAAGGCCTTACCATAGCAGGAATCCAGTTCCAAGTCTTCTAGAAATGGAGATTGAAATCACTCATTTCCTCTTGTGGAGCCCTCTTGATTGTGGTTAATTGTTCCACCAGGGACAAGTTATCAGACTTCTCTTCAAAGAATTTGGAAAGTCTTTCTCCCAAAACATCCCAAGTGTCAATAGAATCCACTGGGAGTGTTATGAACCAGTCAAGGGCTTTACCCTTTAGAGATGCATCCAATAGCTTCAAAGCTACATCCTCCTCCGTGACATGATGAACATTGTAAAGAGTTGCAACATCTCTGATGTTTTCTATAGCTGTTACTTGTCCTTCTCTAGTGAATTTTGGCAAGCCTTTCAAAGCAGCCAATGGAACATTATTATGGTTTGCTATCCTCAGAGGACTACCCTAATTAAATGTAACAAATGGTAGATTCCTTGCCATTGCTTGAATTGGTCGTACTTGTTTCTGAATTGCAGGTGTCACAGAAGGATGGGTAGGTTGAATCACCTTCCTTTGGTATGTTTTAAAACTTTGAGGAGTTGTTGTAGTACCACTTTTAGATGCTTCAAAAATAGAATTACCTCTTGGTAAGTCTTCAAAACTTGGTAATTCTGATCCAGAATGATTAGGAACACTTAGATCCTCGGGGAGACTGATATCTTCAATAATTACCTCAAGTTCGTCTGAGTTTGCAGCCTGATCTTCAAAAATGGGATTGTCAAAAGATGAAAAATTAGAATTCAATAGAGAAGATCTACCTCTTGGATCTTGTGGTGTCCTTCTTCCTCTAGCTGATCTACCTCCCCTTCTTCCTGGCTGCAACTTCTGGTACATAAAACCCTCCTTGTTTGATCTTGTTGGAGTTCTACTCATTAAAATAAAAACTCAAATTTGCTACTGAATCAAAACAACCATAGAAATTTGTAACTCAGTGAACTAAGTAGCAGTTCGTGTCCCACCAGGCGTGCCAAAAAATATTCAAGCTTAGAATTGTCACCCTAACTTAGGCATTAGGGCTACGCAATGATTCTATCTTAACAATGGAAACCTCCTCGAGCTGTGGGTAGACTCTGAATGAGGAGGAATCTCCAAATTCTAGGCCAGTTCCTATCAGATATGGGATATCACCTCCTGATTTATAACTTAGTGGGAAAAGGGTAGAAAGAAAACTTTAAACTGAAAATAGATAGGGGTGATACACCAAGAATAGATTCAAACTTTGCAAAAAGATAAAACATTAACTCTAACTCATATATGAAAATATTGATACTTCAAATCTCTACTCAACATATAGGTTAATAGATTTCACTATTAGGGTTGGACCACAAATAGCTCAAATAGTCAACATACATACATTTTCCATACAAGGTTTTAAATAATTGATCACCTTAAGAAGGAACATATATGCACTCACTTCTCTTGGATAACAAATGAAAATAACACTTTGAATAGGATGAAATAGGATTCACCCTAAAATTCATAAGGGACATATGAGATCTAATTCTAAATTCAAATTCCCAAAGGAGAGATCCAAATTGATCAACCAAAAGGTTAATGCATAATCGAATCAATCTGTGGAGAATATGAAAAAGGAAGAAAACCTTATATTTCCCTATAATGGAGTTGTGCTTGAAATTTGAAAAGGAAATACTAACCTCAAAATATGATAGATCTGGAAAATGCCAATTTCTAATGTCTGTGTGTACTTTCAGGCAATTATGCATCTTGTTTCGAACTGGAAATGTCGAGACGAAGAAAACCTAGAAATCTTTTATCTTTCTGACAGCAGGTAGTCTTCGACCCTCATAAAAGGTCAAAGGCTACATTCTTTATTTGAAGGTCAATTTTGACCTTGTTCACAGATCTCAGAAATTTGGTGAAAAGGGTATCCAAATCCAAGCTTAGATCCACAGTTCCGCACCTGTACCTACAAGAAAAATGGTTTTGTTGTTTGTTTGGGGGGTTTGCCTTGGTCAAAACCTTGTTTGGAATCAACCTTAATATTGAAATTGAAATGGAGAATGCTAGCAAGTAGTATAAGTAGATCTAACAAGGAAGCTATGACATTCAATAGATATGCAAATTGTATTTGAAATGTGATCAAGTATGTTAATATGAAAGCTTGAACATAACATCAACAAATGTAAATCAAACCTCCATGATTGTATGCTTGGAATCCACTTTGAGGGAAGAATGAAATGGATCTTGAAGATGAACAAAGGATCTTGAAGGAAGATCACACCATCACGATGGCTAGATCTAGGGTTTTTAATGATGAATCTTGAATGCTTGAACCAAATACCATTAATGGCTTGAAGGCTTGAATCCTTGATCTTCAATGGAGAACTTGGATGGAGAAGAGGATGATTGCTTGAATGCTTGAATGGAAGATTTCTTGAATGAATGCTTTCTTGATCACCAATGTCTCCTTGAGAGTTCTTGAGCATGAAAACTTGATGGAGAAAATGAGAGAGGAAGGCCTCCTTTTATAGTGATCTAGGGCACAAACCTCTAGAGAAGGCCGACATTGAGGAATTAAATCCCAATTAACCTTAACCCCTAGAAATGGGATCATAATTCAAATTTCACCTTGAATTATGGTCCAATCACAATAAACAATTAAGGAGGGAAAACAATTCAATAAATTTTGAATTAAAACCTTTCCGCACTCGGATCTGAGGGCCCAACATTGATTTCGAGGCTCATCAAGAACAAATTTGAAAAAGGGGCACAGATTTTGGAGGTCAAAGATGACCTCGTCTTTGACCTAGGTTAGGGATGAGATTGAATTTAACCTAGGTTAGGGTCAACCTTGACTCTGACCTAGGTCAGGGTCGACCTTGACCTTGAGCCAATGGGTCCAGATCCAGCCAGAATAAAGACAGGAGGTCTCGGGAGTGCCCAAAGACCTAGAAATAATGCCAGAATGGGACAAAATGTCAAGGAGAGACATAACATCCTATGATGAACATGATGAAGTCCAAGAGGACCTATTTGTAAGTCCTACCTAGAAAATAGAGCCATGGAAAAGGGAAATTAAGGAGAATCCACGGGATCCTAACCCTAATTTCTCCTAGAATGAAGGAATCAAGTGTAGAAAAGAAGTGGAAAGTGGGGAGAAAGCCAAATCAAAGAAAAGATCAATTCAATGCATCCGATATGACCCCAAGCTGCTTACTCGGAGGGCTAAATGCTCTTAACATGGAAGTTCTTCCATTTTAAGATGATACATTAAGCCCCCACTTTAGCAAGAGTATGGACTCGATGCAAACTCTTGGTAAAGGATAAGAAAGAAGAGATCCAAGTGGATTCACAACAAGATAAAATAACACTTAGCTAAGGACACAAGCCCCTAGACTAAGGATTCTAACTCAACACACATGCACGAGGGTGCCAAAAGAACAAGGGTTAGTACAAACAATCCAAATCAATTAGCATAAGAAACCTTGCTAAGAAATATTTCTCATACTAATATCATATTTGGAAAGCTATCATAAAAGCATAAATGATTACATAAGAAAGACAAGAGCAACACTATAAATAACATAGCTTCATGATCGTGTCCTACTAGCATGAAAGCGAAAAGAGAGAAAGGAGAAAGTGATTACCTCACCTAGTAAGATGCCCACCTTACCGTGAATCACCCTAGAGGGAGAGCCCAATAGGTTCACCCATAAAACTGTGCTTGCACTTGTAATGTGTCTTCTGACAGCTTCTGTAATACCCATAGATCCACCTTCTTGTATCACTATGAATATGAAATGCGTGTCTCCTCAGGGTTTAGCAACTTATGTGCATTACCTTCACAATATTTAGCATATAGATGCGTGTCTTTTCAGGATTTAGCAACTTATGTGCATTACCTTCCAAGATTTAGCATTTTGAAATATTGGAAATGCATGTCCCTTCAATATTTAGCAACTTATGTGCATTACCATTGGAATATTTAGCATATAAATGTGGTTCTTTTCAAGATTTAGCATCTTATGTGCATTACCTTCCAAGATTTAGCATGTTGAAATTTTTGAAAAATGTGTGTCTCCTTAGGATTTAGCAACTTATGTGTGTTACCTTCCAAGATTTAGCATAGTGAAAAATTTGAAAAATGTGTGTCTCCTCAGGATTTAGCAACTTATGTGCATTGCCATTGGAAGACTTAGCATATGGATGCATGTCTTTTCAGGATTTAGTAGCTTATGTGCATTACCTTCCAAGATTTAGCATATAAATAAATAAAAAACTATAGTACAAGGGAGACCCTATATATGCCCCCCTCCTTAATATGGCAAAACCATACTATTTTGACATGTTAAGGAAAGAAAAGAATAAGGATAAAGCCTTCTTCAGCATCAAGAAAATATCCATAGACAACACCCAGTCCAAGCCAAGAAGGTCATAGCTCCTATGAGGCCATGGAAGGGATGAATGTAAAGAGATATCATGCAAGAAGTGAAAAAAGTAAGCCTTGTGAGGGATAGCACACTGTTCAGTTTCCAAGGTGAGAGATATATCAATCATGGAAACCCAATGTAAAACAACAAAAGAGGTTGTTATCAAGGACATAGATCCTCAATGCAAACCAAAATTTTCATGTATGATTGGATATCACATAATAGATAGATAATGCTTAACCAAGGAAAGAGGTGAATCCCGGAAAGACAGAAAAGAGGGAGATGGTATCCTTGCCCCCCAAGTGTAGGAACAAAGATGGAAGAGGATACCTACTTCACAATTCAAGGAGATATCTTGTTTACAACAATGTACACCATATTCTTAGTGAGGGATATTGACCCCTACATCCAAGAGTATAGATAACCGTGAAAAGAATATGTCACTCATGGAAAAAGGATCCTCAAAGAAAGAAATCTTATCAATAAGACCCCCACCAAAGAGGAGTGCTTTAGATAAAATATCATCTTTCAAAGCTAAATCAAGCGGGAACAAAGATTCAATCATCAACCCCCCTATAAAACAAGAGGAAGAAGAATCTTAGGAATGAGGGAAACAACTCTAACACCAAAGCAAGGGTGAGAATTTATAAAGAATGTAATTTGCAAAATAGAGAAGAAGTGATGACTTAGGACAACAAATTCTCATATAAGAAAGTTATCCATAGTAAAAACATATGTAAATATGATGAAATAATATTTCAATATAAACAAATACCACTAAGCTAAAGAAAGTAGTTCCCTAGACAAAGAGAGAGAAGAGAGAACCTTGCCCCCCGGGGATGAAAGGCAAGGGATACCTTTGCAAAACACATGTCCTAGAAAAGATATCTTGAATAATAGAAAAGAGCAATGGATGAAATACAAACCATTGAGATAAATGAAAGAATAACCAATTAAGCTCAAAGCATAAACATAATAGATCCTAGAAGATAGGAAGAAATATACCTCTTGCCCCCTAGTCTAGAGGAGAAAAGATTCATGTTATATCAGAGTGAGGGGTAAAATTATGAATAAATTTCAAAGGAGAAGTTTTGTTTCTCTTATCTTTATGGATCAGATAATAAGGAGAAGGTACTTTGAAGAATCTTTTCACATCTACATCATGAACCCTAGCATAAGTGTGGGAAAAACTAGGAATAGTAGATGGAGAATTAGGAATAAGATTAGGAAAGATAGAATTAGGATTAGGAAAATTAAGAACATAGGTAAAAGTGTAGGAAGTGATATGAGTGGAAGACACAACCAGAGGAACACTTGGAACCACAGTTGGAAAAGGATTTGAATAGATATGAGTAATATTATGGTAAGAAGGTTGTAAGGTAGGATCTTGATTTCCCATAAGATCAACACTAAGAGGAAGATCATTAAGGGAATTTAGATCTTTCTCCGCTAATGCCTCATCACTAGAAGGAATCCCAAATGGAGTTGAAGGATTTATAATGTCATCTCCTTTCTCATAAGGGAAGTGTGTTTTAGAGAATATGTCATTTTCTTGCATTAAAAATTCTTCACAAGGAGAGGATAAATCAATGTATTTATCCAAGGGTTCATCCCAAATAGTAGAATTATCCACAATGGTTTCATGAGGAAGAGAGTAATCAACATCCAAATCTAAAGGTTCATCCCAAATAGGAGGATTATTATCCATTAAGTGCATTTTAAGAGTGTCATAAGTCATTAAAGCTTGATCCCTGGAGGGGGAAGAAGGACATCTATTAGGAGAAGAATCAATCCTCAACTCATCCCCACAAAGAGAAATATGATGAAGATATAGATCAAGGTCATCGTCTTTCTCTAATATATCCTTATAAGGTAATTCAAAAGTGGACAAAGAAACATCACATGCACTAGATGAAGTCTTGCTAGGTGTAATTCCATGCAATGGTAGGGTAAGAGGAGGATGTTGTGTAATCCCAAAAGTTTTGGAAAACATTTGAAACAACTTGTGCAACATGATAACCAATAGATCTAGATATATCCCAATGTATTCAAATGAAATTTTATAAACATGAAAAGGAAATCAAACACAATAGAGCATCTAATTGCACAAAGTAATATAAATTTTTTTGTATTTTTGAAGAAATTTTGCAATTTTTTTGGATTTTTGAAATGTAAATGCAAGAGCATAAAAGAAATCTAATCTTAAGGCAAGAAAACAAATGATCTAACACCAAAATGAAAGAGAGTAAGTATGTTGGGTTCACCAAAATGAATAGGATGAAATAGGATTCACCCTAAAATGCATGAGGGACATATGAGATCTAATTCTAAATTCAAATTCCCAAAGGAGAGATCTAAATTGATCAACCAAAAGGCTAATGCACAATTGAATCAATCTGTAGAGAATATGAAAAAGAAAGAAAACCTTATATTTCCCTATAATGGAGTTGTGCTTGAAATTTGAAAAGGAAATACTAACCTCAAAATAGGGCAGATCTGGAAAATGCCAATTTTTGATGTCTGTGTGTACTTTCAAGCAATTATGCAACCTATTTCGGACTAGCAATGTTGAGATGAAGAAAACCCAAAAATCTTTTATCTTTCTGACAGCAGGTAGTCTTCGACCCTCATAAAAGGTCAAAGACTACATTCTTTATTTGAAGTTTGATTTTGACCTTGTTCGTAGATCTTGGAAGTTCGGTGAAAAGGGTATCCAAATCCAAGCTTAGATCAGTAGTTCCACACCTATACCTACAAAAAAAATGGTTTTGTTGTTTGTTTGGGGGGTTTTCCTTGATCAAACCCTAGTTTGGAATCAACCTTAATATTGAAATTGAAATGGAAAATGCTAGCAAGTAGTAGAAGTAGATCTAACAAGGAAGCTATGACATTCAATAGATATGAAAATTGTATTTGAAATGTAATCAAGTATGTTAATATGAAATCTTGAACATAACATCAACAAATGTAAATCAAACCTCCGTGATTGTATGCTTGGAATCCACTTTGAGGGAAGAATGAAATGGATCTTGAAGATGAACAAAGGATCTTGAAGGAAGATCACACCATCATGATGGATAGATCTAGGGTTTTTAATGATGAATCTTGAATGCTTGAACCAAATCCCTTCAATGGCTTGAAGGCTTGAATCCTTGATCTTCAATGGAGAACTTGGATGGAGAAGAGGATGATTGCTTGAATGCTTGAATGGAAGATTTCTTGAATGAATGCTTGCTTGAGCATTAAACTTGATGGAGAAAATGAGAGAGGAAGGCCTCCTTTTATAGTGATCTAGGGCACAAACCTCTAGAGAAGGCCGACATTGAGGAATTAAATCCCAATTAACCTTAACCCCTAGAAATGGGCCCATAATTAAAATTTCACCTTGAATTATGGTCCAATCACAATAGCCAACTAAGGAGGGAAAATAATTAAATGAATTTTGAATTAAAACCTTTCCGCATTCGGATCTGAGGGATCGACATTGATTTTGGGGCCCGTCGAGACCAAATCTAAAAAAGGGGCACAGATTCTGGAGGAGGTCAAAGACAACCTCATCTCTAACCTAGGTCAGGGATGAGCTTGACTTTGACCTAGGTTAGGGTCAACCTCTACTTTGACCTAGGTTAGGGTCAACCTCGACCTTGACCCAGTGGGTCCAGATCCAGCTAGAATCAAGACAAGAGGTCCCGGGAGTGCCCGAAGACCTAGAAATGATGCCAGAATGGGACAAAATGTCGGGGAGAGACATAAAATCCTATGATGAACATGATGAAGTCCAAGAGGACCTATTTTTAATTCCTACCTAGAAAATAGATCCATGGAAGAGGGAAATTAAGCAGAATCCTCGGGATCCTAACCCTAATTTTTCCTAGAATGAAGGAATCAAGTGCAGAAAAGAAGTGGAAAGCGGGAAGAAAGCCAGATCAAACCAAAGATCAATTCAAGGCATCTGATATGACCCCAAACCACTTAATTAGAGGGCTAAATGCTCTTAACATGGAAGTGCTTCCATTTTAAGACGATGCACACTTGTAAACTTAAAGATGAAAATAGGATCATAAAATTATAAAAAACTCCAAATGTATGAGCCAAAACACTTGCATTATTTTCTCCAAAATTTAACAAAATGTGGTTACAAAATGGCCTCCAAAACATCTAGGAATAATAAGTTCACTATATGCCCTCTCTCCAAAATCTGCAACCCCTAAAATTGATCATAAAAATCAATCTTATACTAGGCCCTAGCTTCAAATCCGAAAATGCAAGCCCTTTACAAATCACCCTAATTTGGCCAAAATAAGTACCAAGAATCTAGCCTATGAAGACTCTCTATTAAGTGCCCAAAATATTGGCTTAAAATAAGGATTTGAAATCCTTTTACAATATATTACCAATATTTAAATTACTTAAATTGTATAAAAATCCAATATAATAACCTAAAACCTCTAAACTCCTAACTTAGAAATAAATCTCTAAGTGTATGAAAATGCAAATGGGGAATGTCAATAAGACCACTCGACCCACTTGCAGCATGATGCGAAAACATAGGAGGTGGCACTGCTGGCAGTTTTTGAGACCTGTAGGAATATGACATCTGCATTGATGCCATTGAATGCCTTTACTTAGCGGACTCCAAATTCTCAAAGGCTCATTTCAATCCTTGAAACTGGTGTTATGTATATCTTCGTAAAGAAGAATGAGAAGAAATTGAAAATCCTAACTCGACTCTACTAAATTTTTTTATGAAGTTCAAGCTCTCGGAAGATGGAACTCTCTGTTACCTCTCACTGGCATGCTTTCTATACTGAGAGTTTGATATTATGAAGGCTCAGTTCTCATCAGTTGACTGGCATTTTGATATTATATCTTCTCATACTATGTGTTCATCTTCGTGCTCGGCTTTTCCTGATGCCGTGACTAGTAAGTCACTATGTCTATATCGTCACTATAGATTTAGCGATGTTATCTCTTGTTTATCCTTCTCGATTTTGAGTTTGATTCTCCTTTGGGCCTACAGATTTAATATATAAAGCTTGTGGGTGATCTTGAGCTCGAGCTTAGAGTTTCATCAAACTCATAACTTGGCTTCCTTCATTAATAGTCATGGTTTGTCATCATAAGCTTTTGTTATCATTAGATATGCAAAGCTATCACTGATGCGTTATTTATAGCTTGTGGGTTTTCAATATAAGTCACGATTTGTTTTGACTATGGCTTCAACATGACTATAGCGAAGACTTCATGCTTGACTTTCAGCTTTATGGGTTCTTTGGACCATGAATCAAACTTCATATCATCATAAGTCATAGCTTGTTCTTACTGTAGCTTCATCATGACTGTAAATATAAAGCCAAGATTGAAGAATGTTCTTTTGGCTTGTGGGTCAAGGACTAGAGTTCACATTCAATCATGATTTTATGACTGTGACTACCTCAGCTCTAATTGGTAAATCCCTTTGATACTTTTCTACTAGAAAATTTTAATGAAGCTTGAGTTTATTTACCACTCTTGACGTGGGTTTCTCTGCATATTTGGCAGTGCACTATTATGGATTCCCTTTAGTCTCCTTGACAAGGTTCATGCTAAGACTGAGATATGGGACTCGGTTTTCACTAAGACATCTCTCAGTCTCAGCTTAAGACTCTTACCGAGATGCCTGGACTTTAATCAACATATCAATATGTGAAGATTCTCTATAGTCCAGTTAACAAAACTGTGAATTATGACTGATAGATGTGGTAGATACATCAAATCCTTAAGCTATGACATCTTTTAGTCATAAGCTTCATGGCTATGCAAGCTAACTAAAGCCATGACTGAAAGATAAAGTAAAGACCTTGCACATACAGATAAGTTCATTTTTTATCTTTACTTGCATCATATGATGTTGGCAACTTGTGCACATCTTTGTACCTCTGATTTTTCTTCACTATCAACATATGCACACATATAACTAGGAACCCACTTTGTTAGATTTTGTTAAATATAAAACTTGTGCTATCATTTATGCTTTGAACACCAGTCACCATACTCTGCTTGTGAACACATACTTTAGATAAAATGTTGCAAACTTATGCCTCATTGTTTATAAAAATGCTCCTACAACTTGCTTACTATTAAATTTGTCACTTCCATAGTTTGGTTGTAGGTGTATTTAGACTTTGTAAATCTGTAGAAAATTATTAAACTTACAGCTTGATAAATGAACTCAAAGCATAACTCACTGTCAAAACACTTGGAAAAACTAGTCATTCATTTCTAACAATACATAGTCAAACACAATCAGCTTCATAAAATAAATCAAAGCTTCAAAATCTCTCTGCATTAAAGTTCCTGTAGAATAATCATGGTTTAAAATGAACCCCTTTAGCTTATTTCTTTGAAAAACTTGTAATGTGCATATGACTTGATCTTCATTTTGATTGTTCTGCATACATTTTGCCATTGTTGATACATACTAATATCACACTAAGAAAAACCAGTCATACTTTCTTTCAGTTATTTCTTCATGCTTCCACTTATATTCATCTAATGGCATAGTCACTTTGGTACTTGAATTCAATACTTGAAAATAGAGAACATTCTAAGAGTTACTGGCACAAATTACCAGGCTTAAAAACAATTATCTTTTGATGTTGAAACTGAATTCTTTAAAAGAAATGCAATAAGACATAAAATGCTTGTTTATTATCAATGAAGTTCGAGCACGGGCTCGTGACACTCAAAGATACAATTTGGTAAACATTTTATGATACTTTTAAAACATAATTTTGTAGCGTTCTTTCTGCAATCAGCAACAATCAGTGATATTGTTGAATTTGTACTTTTGAATCAAGAAATATATATTGTACCATTATTCATGAAACTGCACTCTATGATTTGATCTTTACTATTTGTAATTTTGGCACTTTCTGTAGCATTTCAACCTATTCTGCATCTCTTTTCTTTGACTGAATGTGAAAACCAATCAGTTGGAAATACTGCAAAATATTTTGTTAAGGTCTCAAACAATAACATTTTGAACTTTTTAGATTAGTGAACATAATAAACAATTTATAAAAATGCCAAAATGACACTTATGAATCAATATTCAGATCATTATGTTCACTAATCTATCAAGGTACTACAATTTCTGAAAAAGGTTTCTCAGTTGGAAACACTAAGTCCCTTTAATTCAGATACCTGGTTAAGAAAATGGACAACCTACACCAAAATGATCATTAATAGTAAAAGGTTTCATGTTTATAAAACAAGTCCATTTAATACTACCTTGCAGTGAGTGTAGATGTACATTTCCTTATTGCATTTAATTTACCAGATTGATATGCAGCAATTGAAAACTTGATTGTTACTATATGTTATTTGTTTTCATGCATTTCTTAGATCCAACAATATCTAACAACATTTTCTCTCTCATGTAGGTATAAACCCTAAAGACCTAAATGCAGATGAAGACTTGGACTTGAGGACCTAGGACCTGGCAGAGAACTAGTTGACAACACATTGACAACAAGGCAATGCATGGGACCCCTATTCCATACTTCAATTATGTTTTAAATTCTACATGTGTACTCTATTGTTGATATGAAATTTGAAATATGAAAAGACACTTGTATACTACATTCAGTTTGAATGCACAATGTAATGAGCAGTTATGAATTTTGAAATTTGAAATGTGATCAATACTTAGAGTACAATAATGAAATCTAAAAATGAATGCAATAATGATATGTCAATTAATAAAATCTAGAAGGTAGTATGAATTAGACCTACAAATGTGCAATCTTTTCCTATTTATGCTTATTGTGTTGTATGTTGTAATTTTGAGTAACAATACTCACCCTCAGAGTATGCACCTTTGGATTTAACCTTTTGTAGACTAGTAGAACCTATGTGCAAGAGCGCACTACCTGATTGATTGTAGAATGAAAGTTGGAGATTTTCAGTGAAAGTTTGGTTTACGCGACAAACATTAATTGCCAAATTTTTCACTTTAAAGTACTCAGAGACTTACAAATCACTCATTGCATTCAAGTTTGTGTGATTAGAGAGCACAGAAGCCCTAGCAGTTGATTGTGGAGGATTGAAGCTTGATTCACTAGCAAAGAAGTGTGTTTGATTGGTTGCGGAAGCCCTAATCCGTTGCGACGATTTAGAAGTTCTCAAAAACTGATTGTGAAGTGATATACAAGTAAGTTATGGCTACTCCTATTGTGTTTGATGTTGCGAAGAAGAAGAGATACATTTTCAAGAGGCACCCTTTCAAATCTACTTTGGATGACCTAGAAGGAGCATTCTCCCGAACCCCTATGGGTTTTATGCATGTTGAAGACATCTGTGCATACATTTACTGTAAGAAGAAACTAGTAGGTCTTGATAGAATTAGAGTGCACATTGAGACTATGATGAAACTAGATAAAACCTTCCTTGATGAGTTCACGTAGTTGGAAAACCATCCCATAGTTGAATATGCTACGACATATGAGTTTTATGAGTCGGAGTGGATCAAGATCCTGTTAAGAAAAATTAACGACAACCTATTTTGGATAGGTGAAGTACCAGTAAGAATCACAAGAGGTCTCATTCATGAGATGACAGGTCTCTCTAAGAAAGGTGCCATTCTTCCAGCAGGCAAGGATGTAAGAAAACTAGTTGAACAAACATGTAAGTCAAGAAGTGATAGGCACGGAATGACAATTGAGCGTATAGAGGAGAAAGACATCAAATTTATGTCTATGATACTAGGATATAGGTTTCAACACACCAATAGGGTGAATAGTGTGTCAGCGGCCACTATTCTTGCAACAATAAGACTTGTGAGAGAAAATGGTGAGTTCAATCTATGTGAGATCTTGTGCACACAACTGATAGACAATATTAGAGCCATTAAGCATGATAAGACCAAAATATTCAGGTTTGGGTCTTCGATCATATACATGTACTTCCACATACTTGGAAAGGTGTTATATTTGTATTTAGACAAGAGTATTCCTTCAATGCCATAGATATCCTTTAAGGCATCTACTAAGAGTACACTAAAGGATTACATGGAGTTGGAATTGAAGACATTCAGGATCATAATGCAGATGAGGTACAGGATTTCAGAAAGCATTGTTGAGAAATACAAAGACAACATTTGCTTCATGGTAGAAACTGACACAACTTGCATGGAAGTAGTGGAGCCTAGAACAAAGTGGATTCATCCACTTGGATATCAGGTTGAGGAACCAATCCTAGAATCATATGCACAAGTATTTATATCAGCACCTAAGGACCCTAATGAACCAAGATGGGGGACTTATGAAGAAAAGATAAGAGAATTTGATGCAGTTTTTAACAACGTAGAAACTAAGAGGAAAGTAGCTAAGGTTACTTTTGAGATACTCAGAATTCATGGAGTAACACAGGTAGACCTTGAAAAAGCAAGACAAGAAAATATGTCTTTGGGAATTGAGAGTACATCTACAGTAGAAGCAGAATCTGATGATCCTAAGATGAAAAAGGTTAAGATTGAGAAAACCAATGAACCAAAGGATAAAATAGATGTTACCCCTCCTTGACCCACAGAAACAATTGATCTTATAGCTCCTCCTGATTATAAGACAATGGCTAAGAGGAAGAAAGAGACATGTGCAAGCCACCCATCCTCGCGCACTACAAGAAGTCAGAGAAAAAGCACACAAGCACCTCCACAAGTAAGTTTCAGACCTAGTCTAAAAGTGTTGAGCACAAGGATAATTGAGGAAGGAAGAATTGATCAGATTGGAAAATTCTATGAGAAATATAGTGAGATTGACAAATCAAAGATTCAAGGAATGATTATCAAATATATGCTAAAGTTTAAGAAGACAATCCTAGAACTGAAGACAGTGATTCCAGACAATGTATGGAACATTTTGGAATTCTTGAAGAGATAGGAAATTGAGGAAGATCTGAGAATAAGAGAGAAAATTCTAGATGAAAGCCTCCTGATATGTTCTCTAAAGGAGAAAACATTGTTGCTAGATTTGGTGAATCTGCACCTCAGAACCAAGTCTAGAACACTACATATCATGGATAAGAATTATGAGTTGATTGCAAAGGAAATAGAGAAAGCCTTTGAGAAAGTTTTTTTGAATAGGCACATGTACCCACCTACTGCTCCCACAACTCAAGTGCCCACAAAGGTAGCCAAGGATTCAGAGACCACAAATGTACCATTTACATGTCCTCAGGATTCAGTGCCTATAGTTGAAACACCTACAGAGGCAGAAAAGTTTGCGCCCATGACAGAGACTCAAAAAGATGATACAATCTTCATTGACAATGTAGAGATAGCCATGGCGGCCACAGACAATGACTTGGACAAGTTTGAGGAAGCTTTTGTGAGCACACAAGAAGTTTAAATTCTATGTAGTGACAATTCACCCAAGCTACAAGAAGAAGTACTAATAGAAGATCTAACAGGTGAAGAAGAAGAGGAGACAGAAAAAGAGGAAGAAAAGGTAGAAGAGGAGAAAGGAGAAGAAGAGGTAAAAGGAAATGAACCAACAAATGATCCATTTGTTGAGATGACAATCAGAGTAAAACAAGAAGTGATGGATAAAACTCCTATCACTCCATTACCTTCTATATCATTGTTGTCAAGTTCGACACCGGACACCACTAGCTTAGACTCTTGGGGAGAAGAAGACCTGATTAAGATCAGTGTCCTAGCCATGGAGAAAGAAAAAGAAAAATAGGTGATGAAGAATCCTTTGTTTGTTGAATCAGTCAACATTTTGAACAACCTGTTACCTTCAGACAAGAAAGTATCTAAGGCCCATTCAGCTGATGATGTAAGCACAATTCTTTCAAACTTCAAGACTAATTTTTCTAGCTTGGAAGAATCTACATCCCTAATTGCAGAAGAGAAATATATGAAGAAGAGGCTAAGTGAATTGGTTAGAAACTTTGCACTTGACCTAAGTTCACTAAAGATTGGTCAAGCATCTTTGAAGGAGTTTGCAGCAAAGGGCAAGAAGATTATTGTTGATTGTATGAACTAGGATAAGTTAACTACTGATCTATACAAGAATATCCAAGAAGCAGAAGCAATGATAGAAAATGTAAGGAAATCAGTGGAAGATCCCTCCATTGATGTCAACATGTGTAATAATGTGTAGGTCAAGGGTAGATAGACAAGATTGAAAAAGCTGAGAAAGAGATGTCTAAGATAAGGGCAAAGCAAACATAGCTCAAGAATGCTCTTGCACCCTCTCTAGATGTACTTAATCAGAACATCAAGGAGATCGATGCCACCATGGTGACATATGATCAAGGTCCTAGCATAGATTTGGAGAAGATGGAAAAGATGACATATGCCTTATGTGCCTATCTCCAAACTGTCAATGCACTGATCGCATTTTGGAAACAAGAGATCCACAATTTACAAATTGCATATCCAGATGTACTTTGTTTGTAAGTACTTGTAGATATACATTTTTTGAAGCACCTTTGTCATTAATGTCAAAGGAGGAGTATTGTGTATAGAATATGGAGTCTTGTAGTCTTATATGTAAAGAAGATGTATAGTACAGAGTCTAAGGGAGATATAAGATAAAGTATGTTAAAAAAAAAATTGTATAAGGGTACAGTTAGTAACTTTGCCATATTCCTTTGTTGCCATTAATGACAAAGGGGGAGATTGTTGGAAATTTGACTATACTTTTGTATATGACTGGATATAGTTTTTTCATTATGGAAATAAAGTCATATAGTGTTTTGGAGTCAGTACACATTATCAGAAGATCAAAATTTGGCTAAGTATAGAAGACTGGACAATTAAATAAGCACTAGTAGATCAGAGCATTAGCACACGTGCGTAAAATAGAGTTATGGTATGCACTCTAGAAGATAATTTGGTAAGAGTATATTCATGCTTGGTCTAAGAGAACATGATCAAAAGATATAGTATGGTGAAGATACATATAGTTGAAGTAGCACAAATAGTGAATGCCAGAATATAACAGAGTATGCAGCCAACTGGTAGTATTTTGTTTAGCGATGATATTATTGTTTTGTAAAGTCTATGCACCTATTGTAATTAGGTTGTAGACATATAATTATGTTTGTTTGTAAACATGCTTGAGCCAATTCACTTGGAAGTGTTGTATGTAATCAGTTATAGGCCGACCTAGTTAATTGTTTTGGTAGTGCATATAAATATTAGATGCGCCTTTGTAATAAAGTATGAAAGTTGAAATAGAGATAAGATAAGAAAAGAAGAAGTGTGAGAAGAGAAATAAGAATGTATTAGAGCTTTGCAAGAGGTCAAAGTATCAGCGCATCAAAGGAACTGATCAGACAAGCAGTGTCACAGCACCAGTTCATCCAGCAGATATAGTGTGTATCTAAGATTAGAAGGTTGTAGCCTTCACCAGTTGACTAGTGAACTCTAGGATAGTGTGTCCCCACCCCTAACAGGGTTATTTTAAAAGACTCCTAACAGGGTCTGACCCTTGACAAGGTCACTGTACTAAAAGCATTGTAAAGAACAACTCCTAACAGGGTTGCAGATCTTCTAACAAGGATCATAAGACACTAGTGTAGTTCTTAGTGGGTGTTAATTCCCACCGGGGTTTTTACCTATTTGGGTTTCCTCATAACCATATTGGTTTTATGTGTTGTGTTTATGTATCTTGTTTATGTTGATGTTCATTTCAGAACTTAAGCACTTTAATTAAGTTTCAGGAGTAAAGTAAAAAGATTAAATACACTGAACACTGATTCACCCCCCCTCTCAGTGTTCCCATTCCTAACAGTATTGAGTAACTATATATCTTTAAATGCAATGTTAAGTATCTTATGATGTAATGCATTATTTTGTCAAAAAAAAAATTCTATCTCTATTAGCATATTATTGACCTTGTAGTCCAAGGGTTCCTTGGCAAGGCATTACATATGGCTTCAAACTAATTGTTCATACACTATATAGCTAGAATCTCTAGTGTAGATGTGCTCATTGTGTTTTCTCTACATGGTGTGTGTTTTTTGTATTGTATCTTTTCAATATTTATCTTTCTTATCCATTTTTGTAGACCAATTTATGGATGCATGTGAGTGATCCCGATTTTTCAATTACCCAAAATTGGGAGTGAAAACTACTTATTGGGTACCACAAATTTATACCCAGTCCTTAAAATTTGAAACTATTTGCATTGTTGGAAAGGTAATGTAGAGATCTAATTTCAATTCCTTGGAACAAATTTCATAAGCATTATTTAGAAGAAATGATGACACTTTTGAATCCCAATTTTATCCTAAAATCTCTGAAAATGTGATTTACTAAAATATAGAAAATTAACAAAAAATTAGGGATTTTTGGACTTGCCAATTTCTCTCTCTCTCTCTCTCTCTCTCTCTCTCTGGTCACCTTCAAACTGCTTGGACCTATCCCAACATGATCTAGATGTTTGGATATATTTTGTCCTATGGGGTTGATTTTATTGGTAGGGATGTGCAAGTATTGTGTTGAGAATTGGTAGTTGGTAGGTTTCTTGGATTCTTAGGAGTGACTAATCGCCAACATGCCCCTTTGGGATTCATGAAGGTTTAACAACCCCTTGTGTCTTTTATAAGTCTAGTGGTTGTATCAGGAATTAACATGTCGATCTTTTGGTGCAACGATAACCGCTAGTTGTAATAGATACCCCCTATTGTGTTGGTGTGATCAAGAATGAATAAACACCCCTACACAAGATCCTCTTGAGAATGATATGGATCAAATGTTGGAGTTTTTCTCTTTGTATGTGAATATTTGGTGGCCATGGTGTAGTTTGAGTGTGTGTAAGTTTAATAACTCATGGTTGTATTTTCTCGTATGATCTAGTATGATAGATGACATTCTTGTGTTGCTTATTTCTTGTTTTAAGATTAGGAATTTCCTATGTGAGAGACTTTGTAAAATTTCCCCATCTAGTTTCATATTATACATAGAGAAAAAGGGGGTGGTGTAATGCAAGGGATTCTTCATATTTTCCTAATGGACAATCATAAGGAAGATGAACCAATAGGGTCAAGTGGGAATGAAGTACTAAGTGAATGGAATGATCCTTCTTGATTATGATTAACATGACATGAATTTTAGGGGAAATGATATAATGATATAAAATAGGAGGCTAAATAAGAAAAAATTGACAAGATTCAAGAAATAAAAACTGATGAAAAAGAGAAAACAACTTTTAATGACTTGAAATGGAAACTAGGAAGCTACACTAACCTATAGTTTAAATTTGAAGTGAATTTTCAAGGTATAGATGCAACTACACATTCTATTCTTGAGAACAGTTTTTAGATTTTTATTGTGTTCCTTGTGGTTCTACCTAAAATTTTCACAGTCAGTTCAATAAGTCCCAAACTTTATAGATTAGTTTTGACAATTGTGCCACTTGTTCCTTGTAAATACCTTCATGAATGGATATTGAGATTCTACATATTCATGAAGATGCTTGTATGTTTCTTAAATTTTAGTTGTTGAACCTTGGAATGTAGAAAGGAATCAAGAATGCCCTCACAAATGCATGGATCTATGAATGTGACTCCTAGATCTTCAATGTTGTTATTCTTGATGAATAATTTCTATGAAATAAGAATGATCATGCAAATGGACAATGGATGTTATTTATTGGTAAGCTTGCTACAATGGAGAAGATTTTCTTCAAAGTGCCTTGGATGCTTGGAGAAATGCTAGATCTTGGATACTTTCCCTCAAATCTTGAGTTTACTTGATTACAAAATGCTTGAGTGTATATATTTCATATATAAAATGAGGAGAGATATGGTTTTTATATACCTCTCACACATTTTAGGAGTCAAGATTAACCCACGTCAACCACTAGATCTGATTTCCCACTAAAATACTGTAACAAAGCCCCAATTCAAGTTTGAGGCTAAACCTAGAGGAAATCAACACCTAGGGTATTATGTACCTAGGAGAAAGCACCAAAATTGAAATGGGAGATTGGGAAGATAGGGAAGATGCCAGAACAAGGGGAGAGAGATAGTTGGATCGAGCATAATGGACATGAAATGTTCAGATCGCCATAATGGGGCCTAACTATGCATCTAATTACGAGTGCTAACTTTTTAGGATGGTATATTTAGCCCCCACTTTAGTTGGAGTATGATGAAACCTCATGCTCATGGTAAACTAGATCAATGCATTGGAAATATTTTATCAAGGTCAAGGAGACAAGGGAACACCAAGCCCCCAAGTGAGTGAGGTCCTCATCAAATCCAAAACCAAGATAAAAGAGGCAACACTAGAGAGAGAGAGAGAGAGCTATCCTAGTAAGGTTTTGCCTTACTATGGATCATGCAAAGAGAAAAGCACTACTGCAAAATATGGAATTGATAGTCTAGCAAGCTATGAGATGCTAGTCAACTCATCAAAACAAAGAGGACTAGTCCATAAGGAAAGCTTGTCTCCATTAAGAGATCCAAAAAAGGTGGTTATTCTAAGGACCAAATGAAAACGGTCAGTCCAAGGATCAAATGAAGCAGGATCAGTCTTAGGATCCACTAAATAATGCACAAGGCATGATAAAAAAAGGATAACCTAAGGAAATAATTGTCTCCTTAGTCACTTACAAACGAGATTGCATTGTGTGTGTGTGTGTGTGTGCAAAATGTGAAACAAGGAGAAAAGTGTATGCCCCCACATTAAAGTGATTGCAAATGCCTTATTGGGAGAAATGGATTTAACAAAGCATACATGCACCCACAAGAGATATTTCCACTATGAGATGCACCTAAGCAAGGACAAACCAAGGGAAATGAAACATGTGACAAAGAGAGCACAAAAGATTTATACTAACTCTGAGGTCATTATGATCATATGCTAACTCATGTACATTAGAATTATGTCAAAATGAATTGTCACCATCCTCCAAAGGTAGTAGAAGCACAATGGAAGAAAGTCACATAAGAGATACAAAGAAGGGTCTCTTTGGGCCACATTATGGAGACCAAAAAGAATGGTAGCTACCAATTTTTAGTAACCTTCAACTAGACAACATAAAGACACATTACAAATAATAACACATTCACAACATAACATATATATGACATATAGAAGAAATAAGATACAAATGGAAGAATGTCATGACAAATCAATTCCTTTATCACCTTGCACCAATGGAGACAAAAGGGTTGTCTAAATAAATCTAAACAAAATACATTACAAGAAACACATCGCAAGGGAAGCACATTACAACAAGAAAACAAAAAAGTATCTACCACACAAGATGAGCTAGTTAAGCATATCATCTTCCCCCCATCTCGATCTATATTGTTTAGGTAATGTGGGAGACATGCAAGATGAGAAATATCGAGCACAAAAGATGGAACACTAACCAATTATAAACAAGGACCACGATCTAAGGACAATTCACTTTGTTTGTCACTAGGACCAAGAGATAATTATTTTGCAAATCTAGCTGGTAAATCATGATTACTATTAATAATCTCATATGTATAACATCAGAATCACTAGTGTGAACATACCTTGCATTAGAAACATTGAAATTATCATCATCGAGAGTATCTTCTTCATCTAGATTAATCACAATAGGATCTATAGTTTGAATAGAATCACCATGTTTGTTTAATTTCATCTTTTTAAGATTAACTTCCTCTCTTGGGCTATGCATAGGTTGGTCAAAGGGGATCAAGGCATCACTTGGTGTCTTAGGGGAGGAAAGGTTTTGGGAAGTACATCCATAGGCTCTAGCATGTTTAAAATGATAATAACAAGGACAATGGTTGTGTTTGAAATTTGAGGTGGTTTAGAATCAATAAACATCAATTCCATTTTTTCTTTATGAGGAAGAACAAAAGGCACTATACTAAGTTGAGAGATAGTAACTATAGAGTGTTTATAGGATATAGAAGGTGGAATTGAAGCATAAATTGTAGGTGTGGAAGGTGTAGGAACAAGTTCAGTGCCAAGGTAAGGAGATGGAACAATAGGATCTAGGAATTGCTAAGTTCACAAATCTTTTGGGTTTTGAATTTTTGATAGGATAAGAAATAGTTATCTTTGTGAGGTTGAATTGGTTGAGGCATGGAAGACCAAAATAAGTCATGGTCAAAGTTCCCTCAAGTAGCTAAAGGATGATAGAGACTATGATTAATTGTAATTTTTTCTCCATCATGGGGAAATTTCAAGCACTTATGGATAGAAGAGACTATAGCCTTAATGAAAGTGAGCCAAGGAAGACCAAGTATAACTTGAAATTGATCAAAAGTTGGGATGAGAACAAAGGTGACATCTAAGGTTTTCTTACCAACTTCTATAGGAAAGGTAACAAAACTATGAGTAGAATAAGTGAAACAATTGAATATTTTGATCATGACATCATATCTTTCATAGAAATTTTTTGGAGATATCTAGTATAAAGATGTTATTTAGTTATAACATTCACCATGAAAGTAGGATATATAAGAAATCCACTAGAGGGGAGAACATTAATCTTTGCAATAATTTAAAGAGGACCATAAGGTGCCCTAATAAGGTGCTCATAATGGTAGGAGAATAAAAAACATGGGTAGAGGAAGAAGGTAAAGAATGGACTCAATGGCATTGGTTGAATGGGAAGGTAAATGATTGGTATAAATTTGCAAGTTTTGGTTGCGAAAGACAACGGATTTATTTCCTTGATCATTAAAACTCACAACAGATATAGAATTAGAATCAATGGGATCTTGAACAATAGATTTCAAATGGAAACACTTAAATCAATATCATGACCAAGTTGATAATGATATTGGAAGAAGATTTGGGATCAAATATTTTGTTGGAATTTTTGGAAGGATCAATTGGCTTAATGGGAGAAAGTCTTAAGACATTAGCATTAAACAACTTCAATATCACATTATGCAAATATTCAGAAAGAGGTGTAAAATTATGAGAAAGTCTAAAATAGGATGACAAAGGAGCCACATCTTTGGATGTTGCTACCACTTGTGCATCAATATTATTTGATGAAATGTTGATGTTGATGAAGCCTTTAGGTTTCTAAAATTTCTAAAAAGGCTTGGATGAGACATTACTCTTATCAACTAGAGCCATTGGAGGAGTGCTCTCAAATTGACTCACTTGTCGTTGATAATTATGAAGCACTACACACAATTAAGTAAAGGAAGAGAATGTAGAAAGCAATATCTTATATCTAATTCCTTTTCATAAATTAGCAATGAAAATATGATGAATATCAACATTAGGCATATGATAAGAAATTTGAGCATGCAAATACTTAAATCTACCAATGAAATCAAACACTTTTTCTTTAACGGGTCTTGTTTACAATGCATTAAATAAGTTAAAGAAATCTTAGGGCCAATATTATCTTGAAATTGTCGAATCAAACAATTAGCAAGTCTTTGGAAGGATTCAATGGAATAAGGAGGTAAAGAACAATACCATTGCATGACCTTATCTCGAAAGATTCTAGTAAATAGTTTAGCCATGAATCTATGATCATGAGAAAAATCACTTCACAATGTTTGAAAGGTATTAACATGGGTCAAAGGATCACCTTACTATTGTAAGTTTGCAAGTGAGGTATTTCAATGTATTGAGGTATAATGGCACAAATGATATCCAAGGACAAAGAACTAGCAATTCCATATGTGGGATGTTGAATTTGGATTGATTCATCGAGATAATTTGTTGTTGTTGCAAGGATTGATTCTACTAGTGTCCTTTACTTCTTCCTTTGAGTTATTTCTTCAAATTTCTCTATGTTCTTTCTTGTCTTTCCTCTTGTTCTCCATAATGATAAATTCCTTCACCTCTCGCTTTACATGTTTCTTACTTAACAACTCTCTATTGTCCAAATAATTATCTTCTTTACTCTTCAAGGAAACTATCTTTTTTCTTCTCTTCTTCACATGCAACTCTATAAACCACTTTACCTTCCTCCTCATTGGCCAATACCAAACATATTCTTGTGTTCTTCCTTCAAGGCATTCTTCCACCATAATCTTACACTTGAAATCTCTTCTCACCTCTGCCAATTCTCTATGAAACTTTACATCTTGGTTATTCTTATTTGTCTTCATAATGTCTTTCTTCTTGATGTTTTCCTTCTTTATGCTAATGAATATTTCTTTCTTTTTCTTGAATTCTTGATACTTCACCTAAGGCTTGTCTCATTTCATCTAATCTTTTGGTATTTAAATTTTTTGCATTAACATATCAATCTACAAATCCATATCTATGAACATAACAAACAAACTTTATCCAAATCTTTCAAGCTCTCAACTTCCTCTTCCTGGATCTTTTAGGATCTCATACCAAATGATGACACACCCTCACATACGTTCTTCCCTAGAAATATCAACACAAACTAAATCTTCTCTCTAGTGACAAAAACTTAATATGTAAACACTCACTTAATACACTGATAAGAATTTCCTTTCTCTAAAACACAATGATGAAGAAAATAGGGCCTACACATAGACCAATAAAGTTCATCTCAATAAAATGATACTATCCAAAAAAAAACAAAAAAACATTGTGTTCATTCTTTTGTTTTGTAAAAATAAAAATACATTGCTTGGTTTACAGACCCGATCATCTACTCCTCAATGCATTCGGTCTAAAATCTGGCTGATCATCTCTTATTCCCCATCCCTTCAATCTCCCACTTGTCTTTGATTTTTGTTGCTCCAATGCAGATCAAGTCCATCCCTCTTGGCTCCTTTACGATTGTTTATTGCTTTTGCAAAACTAATTAATGTCCTTTTCATCTTTTTCTTCCTTCCACTCTACAATCTCTCTTATTCCCTTTTGGCTCTGCATTCTCATGCCTTCAGATCAATCGTCCCCTTTCAATGGGCCATGCCACTTCTCCCCAACTACCGAATTCCATTGATCCTCGTGCATCAACATTTCTTTTCCTTCACATGTTGTGCCTAGATTGTTTTGGAGTTCATGAATTTGATTTCCATTATATATTTAACATTTCCTTTATTTTTATTATGAAATCAAAATTAAAACTTAAATATAAAGCTTTTTATTGCATGATTAGATAATAATAAACATTTGAATTGTTCTAAAAATCTAAAGATTTGAGAGTTAGAAAGGATTGAAAAATGATTCTCATTGCTTTTTAGTGACTCCTCGTGAGAAAATTGATCATATTGCATAAAATCAATTTTGAAAATTATGTATAAAATAAATCAATCTTAATTTCTATAAAATAAAAATAAAAATTTATAAATTATCATACGAGAATAAGGAAATTCAAATTCTCTCAATAGAAAAGGATTTCACCATAAAAGCTTGTCACATTTGAAAAAATGCTATCATAAACATCTTTGTAAAAAAATTTCATTCCAAACCTTATCAATTTTTAAAATAAATTGTATAAGTGAAACTACTAGTTGAATTGGGTAACCACCTTTAGGCAAAGCCTTCACTTTTGAAAATTTGTTTAGACTAGAAATTTCTAAATGAAATAAGATACCAAGAATAGAAGATTCTAACCAAAAGTAGAAAGAAAAATAAATCAACATTCTCCAATGATGTGAGATTGCATGTGAACTTGAATGCTCTTGTATCAAAATGTAAGAAAGTGAGTACAAACAAGGCTAAAATTAGAATGGCCAGTAGACAAATGCAAAGAAATTAGTGTTAACATAGATAGAACAAATATGGATAGTAATCAAGACCATGAGCCAAACAATGCACAAGAGTATGTTGGTGAAATTGATATGTTATTACATTAAGCTCTTTGAATAAGATGAACACAAAATTTATGGAAAATAATAAGAATATACTGATTTCACAACTAAAAGCACATTAACAATTACTATATTAATTTTATAATGAAAAATATGTTAAAAACCAATTGTTTATTTATTTCCAGAAAAGTTTTATACCTAATAATGATTTCATATAAAATACTTAAAAAGTCTTAATTTTTGAATCACTTCTTTTATATCAAATAACAAACTGTTGGAAGAGAAAAACTTTGAGAGGGGGGGTGGGGGTGAACAGAGTTTTGCATGAATGCTGAAGTTATTTGAAAAACTATACTTGAAACAGGAGACCAGAAGAGAACTTAAGAAGTCATTTGAATGCAATAACTTGACAATAAAATAAATGCTGAAAGAAGCAAATGAAGCTTAATAAATTAACACATATCATTTGATATCAGAGCTTCTAAAAAGACATAAGAGGTAGACATTAGAGACATACACATTATTTGTGCCAAGTGGGAAACCCTCGCCTCATAGGGGAAAAAACCACTCCTGTAAAAGAAATCTTCTTTATTGATCCACTTTGAGCTCCAACTCTTACAAAGATTTAGCAGCTACAACTGCAAGGGCTCCAACCCTAGTTTCTTAAAAATTCTCAAACTAACTCACAGTGATACATGTGAAGTACAATTGAGATCTCAAATACTGAATGATTTTTCTTTTCTTCTCTTTTCACAACTTCACTTCACATTCCTTTCAATCAGACTTGTATATATATAAGCATTCATACATACAAGTAAAATTGAAAGAGAAAAAACTGTATAACTATCAACTACAGTGGCTGAAAAAATAAACTGATTACAGCTCATAAAAACATTTGTTCAGGCTACTCCTATGTATTTTCTTTGGGAATTTGATGCTATGTCCCATCAATTCCTTTAGAGTAAGAAATGTCTGTCTAACCTCTGAATAGAAGGCATCCTCCTGTAAGTGCTGCAGTATGTGCCCTCTCAAATTTGTACTAGTAGTCATAGCTGAGAGTTCATGACGTCTCCTACTCAAGGCATCTACTACCACATTCTCCTTACCCTTGATCTAGTGAATTTTAAAGTCATACTCACATAGGAACTCCATCCATCTCCTCTGTCTAGCATTGAGGTTTGGCTAAGTGAATATATACTGGAGACTCTGATGATCTGAATGAAGCTCGAATCTGTGGCCTAGTAAAAAATGTCAACATCTCATCAAAGCATGCACTACTACTGCTAGCTCAAGGTCATGGGTAGGATAATTGAGCTCATGAGTCTTAAGCTTTCTGGACTCATAGGCGATAGCCTGACCATCCTGCATCAGTACTGCCCCAATCCCACCTAAAGATGCATCTGTGCATACCACAAAATTTGTTGAAGGATCAGGTACTGCAAGTATAGGTGCACTGGTAAGTTCTCTCTTGAGCTCCTGAAAATCTCTCTCGCACCTCTCTGTCCACTCAAACTTCTTCCCTTTCCTCTGAAGGGAAGTGATGGGATGGGCCACTCTAGAGAAACCCTTGACAAAATGTCTGTAATAGCTTGCAAGGCCCATGAAGCTCCTGACCTCTATCACACTAGTAGGTGCCGGCCAATCCATAATCACCCTAATCTTAGATGGGTCTACTGAGATCCCATCTCTTGATATCACATGGCCTAAATAGTGAACCTATGTCCTTCCATGCACAACCTAAGAGATCTGTCCTTCTTCTTAACAAAGATGACCAGTGAACCTCATGGAGATACACTAGGATGAAGGTGCCCTTTCTCTAAGAGCTCCTCTAACTGAATCTTGAGCTCACTGAGCTCATGTGTAGTCATCCTATAGGGTGCTCTAGAAACTAGCTCTACTCTTGGAACAAGATCTATATGAAAGTCCAATGCCCTAGGTGGTGGAATACCTAGTATCTGAGAAGGAAATACATCTGCAAACTCCTCTAGAATAGGGTGGTCATCAAGAGAAGTCTCCTTCTCTACCTCCTCCTCTCTATCACTGATAGTGATAGCATATAACTGACATCCCTTCCACATGCACCGCTTAAGATGCATAGCAAAAATCATATACAGGGAAACATGCCTCTAAACTCCTGCAATAACTGAGGTCACCCCATCATCATCTAAACACTCCACTATCTTCTGCCAACAATCCATCTTGGCTCTGTGGGAATAGAGCCAATCCAAGCTGAGAATGACATCATAGGATCCAAGTGGTGTGACACGAAGGTCAACTATGGTGGAAAAGTCTCTAATCTGCAACTAGCAACCTCTCACCAAGGAAATAATAGATACCCTAGCTCCTGAGGCTAACTCAACCTCCCAACTAACATCCTACCTAGCTACCACTAGCCTGCACCGCTCCACTATGAAAGGTGAAATAAAAGAGTCAGTGGCTCCAGAATCAAAAAGGATAGAAACACTACTACCTCCGATCGTGCCCACAGTCTCAATGACTGTAGCTTGGTGCACAGCCTAGTGGTTATCAACTACTGTGAACACTCTATGTGCTCTGCCCATATCTCATACAGTAGGCTTAGAAGCTGTCGCTCTTTGACTACTGGTTGAACGGCCTGAAGGACAATCCCTAGCTATGTGCCCAATGACACCACATCTATAGCACGGTCCTCTAGCCTATAGTTGTATACCCTGAGGCCTAGACTGTTGTTGTCCTCCTATATCACTAGACCCACTGAATCCAGCTTTGGAAGCCTGAGACTGTCCCCTCTGATCTCGTCGAGATCCTTATGAGTGCCACTACTTGGGCTTAGAGCCCTGCTGTCCCTGAGAAGATTTCTACCTCTGGTTCTGGTGAGACTATTGTGGCCGCTGCTATTGGGGTGCCCTAGATGATCCTGATGAGTTCTTCTAGTTTCCCTTCCAATGGGACTTCTAGAAACCAGAAGACTAATATGTGGCATTCCAGTTATGTGACTGGTCCCGAGCATCATGAGATCTATTATGGATCTCCTTAGCTACCATGGCCCTCTCCACTGTATCACGTAGGTCTCCTACGGGTACCAACCACACTTTGTCAGCTATGGCATAGTTCAACCCCTTGATGAAGTGGTTGACCTGGAGTTTCTTCTCCTTCATGTAGTCCACATAAGGAAGCAATTCGAGAAAATTGTTCTCGTGCTAGACTACTGACATGCCTCTTTGTTGTAGGTCATGAAACTCTTTGATGCGACACTATCTGAAATGCTCTGACATATATTGGGCTTGAAATCTCTCCAAGAAGATCTCCCATGTGAGGGTGTCCATGGTAAGGTGACTCTTAACCTCCTCCTGCTTCCACCAAGTGGTAGTATTACCCCTCAGTATGTGTACTGCAAAGCATTCCTTAAGGTTGCTCTCATAAGAATGCAACCCAAAGCAACACTCGAGGCTTAAAAGCCAAGCCTCTTCCTCTGTCCCAACCGTGGATCCTGAAAAGGGTGGCGACTGTAATCTAATAAGGTCTCTAATCAAGTCCCTTGTGTCACGAGGTACTCTCAGCACTAGCCCTCGTGGCGGCTCCGGCCTGTGCACCGACTCACCCTCATGAACTACCTGCTTCGCTACTCATCTAGGAGGGGGACTCCTACTCCACTCTCAGTGTCTGGCATGCTGGCCTCCCAGAGGTAACCTATCCATGATAATGCTAGCTAGATTTTGTAAGGCATTAAGGACATCCTGATTGGGATTAGGTGGTGGCAAGGGTGGAGGCCTCTGCTCATCACCTAGCCCCTCGGCTGCTCACTAATCTCCCTCTACTGCCACACGTCTACCTCTGGGTCTACGCCCATGTCGGTGAGTGCTACGTGTGACTAGAGGCATCCTACACTAAGGACAAAACAACTATAAGTTAGGCAAACATAATGGGTTAAAAGGTTCCTAGAGTAGAAACTGTGCTCTGATACTAGAATGTAATGCCAAAAATAATCGAACAAAAACACAACAAATTTTTTTTAAAAACAACTATAACATACACCTAGGTCAACTAGGTTACACAAAAGCCCTTCGACACGAAGCTTTGGGATTGCAAGCTCACTTGGGCAAGTCACCCAATGACACATAAGGGTTCATGAGGCAAGTGTTGGCATGCCTCCGTCCCCTACATGGCAGAAGTCATTAGGCGACGAGGAAGACTATAGAAGTTTTAAAGGGAATATCATATTCCAATGGTTTCATGATGTACTAGGATTATATGGTCTATCGCTATGAAATCTCAAGGTGGGATTAAATTCGTTAAAGGATAAATTATTAGAAGTTATCAATCAAATAATAACCTAGCTAATACTCAAATAACTAAGTTTTCTTCTACCGATTAATAATCCTTAAGGAATGCTAATTCATTTTTTTAAAATTAATAATGTCAATTATTATAATAAAATAACATCCCTTAAATTTATACATAAGAAATTTGTGTAGAAAATAAGATTAAGTTTACTATGAAAATTTTTTGCCAAATTATTAATAATAATTAAAATAAAGAACATTTATAAAACATTTTCTTAAACTTACTAAATTCTTTGATTCAAAATTTACTAGCAATTAATCCATAACATAATTTAATTAAGGATAATGATAAAACATGACAAAGAGGAAAAACAATCATAATTATTAAACTTTAATTACTACTAACATATTAAAATTTACTAATCTTCTAAAAGTTCCTCTCATAAATATATACCATTAACAAAATGAAAACAAATAACATTTCACCAATTAAATTTCTCTATCTATGCTTAATAAAATTAAATGGCCACAACTTATTCAATGTTTAAATTCATAAAAGACAACATATCCACTTAAATAAAATTATATAATAATGAATGGGCCCTCCAAACCCTAATTCAAAATTAGGGTTTGGGGCCTCATTAAAACTTCTACAAACCCTAAAATCTCTCATTTTTGTTTCCCTGTTGTGCAGGTCTGAGGAAGTAATGAAGAGATGGGTTGCAGTGCATCTCTCAGAGTATGAGGAAGAGCTTTAAGCAAGAGATCTCTTAGTCCATAAGAGAAATCTCTTTCTTCTAATTCAGGTAGATCCTTCTACTGATCCCGTTAATGGATCAGATAGATTTATGCAATGAGGCTGTTGGGTAAAAGCTTGAGACAAGCAATGTAAGCCCACGGTTTTGTATGTTCTTTTTTTAAAAAAAATGGATCTGATACACAGATCGTCTGAATAAGAAAAGTTTGCATTCATTTCAAAATGATTTTGATCTCCTTATTTATATTATTGTTTGGGCATTTGATTCATTCATTTTATTTACATTGCTATGCCTCATTTAAATATGGGCATTTTAATATTTAATATTGGGTGAACTTTTTTTTTTTATAGATCTGAATGATTGAATAATGTTTCATTTAAATCTTTTTATTTACTGCTATTGTTTTAGGGTTTTTAAACCCCCAAGCCACACGTGTTATTTTTTTTACCCTACGGCCACGACTGTGGCATGGCTACTGCCATGACTCGAATCCATGACAATGCTCTGCACTGTCGTGACTTAGAGTTAGGGCGGAGCTACCGCACGAGATGGAAAGGGAGACAGCTTCAGCCGTATGGGGTTCGGCCCTCATTCATATATGATTTTCATCTTTTTTTTAAATAAAACAAACATATTAAATATATGGGGTGTATAATATATTATTAAATATTATATATTATACATTGTTCAATGTATATTATATAATATGTAATAATATATTATATTGTATTACCAAATTTATTTTGTATAATATTATATACTATATATTATGCATTGTCTAATGTATAATATATAATATATAATAATATATTATGTTTACTCTTTAGGATATGTATTATATAATAATATATACTATTTATTATACATTATATAATGTATAGCATATAATATGTATTATTATACTATATAATGTTACAAATTATAAACAGCAAGATAGCATTGTAGATATTATACATTATTTTTATGTATAATATGTTTAAATAAAATATAGATACATATACAAATAAAATATTCAAGTTTATTACATAGGAAAAGAACAATAAACTTAAGGCATTGCTGTGAAATATATCTACTGTTTAAATATTCAACTAGTAAGAAAGTTATAGATTAGTTTTACATGAGCAGTCGCACAGAAATCTAATTTACAATGCTACACATACAAATTTTTCCACATAATTTTAAGATTCAGATTTGTCCTCTGTTCATAACAATTTAAAACCAATATGCAATCTTTAGAACTAATATTAAATTCTGTAACAACAGTCATTTTAACATATATTCTAATTCAAAGACTGGTAGTAAGATTATACTGACTGTGAAAGTACAATAATAAAAGAAATAACCATAGCATTAACAATAATATTCTTTTGACTTTATTAAAATGCATTTCATAGATGTAAAAGAAAAAAATTTCATTTAATAACTATCAGAGCTAGACAAACCAATTTTCTGGACATAACCATTTTCATTTTACATATTTATTGGAAGTCTGGTTTAGTAAGAAAATTTACAGTTGCAGGACTTTCACTATTTTCTGAACAATTAAATAATTTAACATTTCTAGCTTCATATCTATTCCACTTAACAACATAGCAGAGAACTGAATTTATAATAATTTAAATAGATGCAGAAACTAGTAATTTCCTTGAAAGCATATACTTTTACTATGGCTAATATAGGGAACTAAAATAACCAGTTTAATTTCCAGCTCATAAATATTACAATTTATTTGAACATGAAGGCCAAATGTGTAGAGCAAACTCTCTCAACCAAATACACCATATAACAGTCTTTAGAAGATTTGAACTTTATCTTTAACCCACAAACTTGGACTGCTTCTTCAAGCCAAGAAACCAAACCTGCAAACACAAGACTTTCTTCACATGGCCATGGAGGCTCACCTCTCAACCTAGGCCATTACATGGCCACCCCCAAGCTTGGGGAAACAAGTATAGGATAGGATACACTCATACAACACAATACATAAACATTTAACATAATTTAGAACATATATTTTCACATATTACTCCCTTCCCAAACCTGCACAAAGGACTCCTACATAGAATCCATATAATGGGTGAAGGTGGAATCTTCCCTTATGGAGACACCTAACTTATAACAAACAATATTTCAGCATACTATACAAGCCTTCACAAGGCACTTCCAACCCAATAGCTCAAATCCAAGAGCATCACAATTCCCTTATGGCCCCCAAAACAAACATAAGTAGGTTCTCATGGTGCCCATACAACCATGCACTCAAACATAACACTAGTACAAAAACAGCAAAATTAGACTTAAAAAACTACTAAAAATACATATAGATGACCAATTTTGATCACATGACCAGTAATAGTTTATTGCCAGTCATTTATAACACCACCAAATTTGTGACTAAACAAATTTTAGTCATTTGTTGGTTGTTTTGAATGATCAATTTGGTAGTATTTTTACTCATTAATTTAGTCATTTGTTGTTGTTAATTGGTCATTCATTTAATCTTTAGTCATTTATTTAATCATTAAAATCATTAATTTGTGTCAATTGGTAATATATTTAATCATTTGTATCAACTAATTTCCATCCATTAGTAGTATATTTGATCATTTTAATCATTAATTTAGTCAATGTTGTTAATAATTAGTCATTTATTTAATCACGTTAACACTTAATTGATATCGATTGGTAATATATTTAGTCATTTGTATCAACTAATTTCCATCCATTGGTAGTATATTTGATCATTTTAATCATTAATTTAGTCAACATTGTTAATAATTAGTCATTTATTTAATCACAATAACAATTAATTGATATCGATTGGTAATATATTTAGTCATTGTCACTCTTATGTTTCCATCTACTAATAGTATATTTAATCACTATTATATTTTGGTTCTCATTAATTGGTATTAAATTTAGTTGTGATATAAATAATGTATTAAATCACATAAATTTAATAATGCAAAAAAGGCATATATTAAACTTGAAGTAAACCATAAAAGAAATTAAAAATTTATTAACATATACAAACAATATTCATTATCATGAGAAAGAAAGGTAATCTGCAATTTTAAAATATAATATGTATCAAGTAATAAAATGTCAACGTTGAGAGTATACATAATTATATCTAAAAACATCAAAGTTATTAAGAGTTTCCAACTCATTAAATACACCATGAATGTCTGGTATCTAGTGCATGATAAACATCAACTACTTCATTTTCTCCAAAAAAATTATTGGCCATCGTGCAAAGGATCCTTCTTTCTCTTTTAGACGGATCGCTCCATCTAGAGTGCCTTCATAAACAAGTGGTACATTACTTGTGACCCTCACAAGTTCTACATTTGCATCACTCGTTCCTTTCAAGTTTTCTCCATGTATGATAGATAGTGAATGGATCCGCCCAACACCAATAGCAGTAGTATCAAATGGATCCAACACTCTGACTTTATCTCCTTCTTGGAGTTCATGAATATTTTTCTGCAAAAACAAAAAGTGCATAGGTAATTATGTGACTTATTAACATAATAATTATCACATAGGTAAACATTTGACTTATTAACATAATAAAACAACCATTACTTGCTCAAATAGTACTTGCATGTGTTAAAATAAATACCGTGAAATACACAACAATAAATAAAACTCACCTTGCTTTTAACATGAATTCTTCTTTGAATATCATATGGATCCTCATCTAGTTCAACATGTTCACTATCAACATCCTTCTCAAATTGTGGAGCTTTATAGATAGGTCTATTGAGAGCGTCTTTCCCTGTATGCACAGTAGACTGAAGAGAAAACAAGTACAAGTCATATGCTAGAAGAGGGTATGATATGTAAACCTTGGCAAGAAATAAGTACAATTCTAAATTGTGCAATGAAGATAGCTAATAAATATTGTGACAAATTAACTTACATCTGGAAAAATGCAAAATCTATAATTATTTGTTTAAAATAACATTTCAAGCATGAAGATTAGGATAGATAATTGACAACTATTACATTACCTCAACTTTACCACAACTATAACCATGTTGATCCACATTCATGTCCACTAATTCATCGTAATCGTTGTCAATATCAGCAGCTTTGTTGGCATCAAAGCATTTTTGTGCAGCTTTGATAGAATTGCTCTGCATGTGGTTAAATTGTTAGTAGATAGATCAATGCAATGGTAGATTAAATGCAATGGTGGTATTTTCTTCCATGTCAGAAACAACAATAGTGTATTGCAGACTGACCATCACCAGTCATCATTGCTACAGGATTATTACATCAGATAAGTGACAAATGACTCTTTAAGGTCTTATAAATAGATCAGCATATTCCCCTCTCATTATTACATAGATCAATGAGGAGTATTATCACTATACAAGAAAGAAGAAAATAAGGGGGCTAACATTATCCAAGAAATAAGTAATTGTTGTCTATAAAGAGGAAGTCAGATCGCACAAAGGAAGAAGACATCTCATCTATAATTGCAGCCAAAGAAGGAATTAATATGACGTAAGTTAGATAACTAACTAATGATATTGTTAGTTACAAGGAAGAGGTACGATTTGTTAAAATAGTAATTTAGTTTGAAAGAGTTCTGATCAAAGAGATACAACTTTTCACATCATGCCCTTTGTTGCTTAATAAGGGAAGATCATCCATTTCTTCAAGGGGCATATTTTATTGGCATATAGTCTTCATACCTGAAGCACTTAAAGGGATTTAATACAGCCAACTAAAGGAGGTATTTGTCCCCTGTTGGGCAAGGTCACAAACACATGAAAACAAGAAATTGACAAGTAGAAACAGCATCCTAGATTATTGCAAGAATAAAAGATTGTAATCAAACTAAGGCATAAACTTCTCACATAAAATTGCATGAAACTTGAGCCATTATTCAACAATAGTGATAGAGATTAGACTCACAAGAAGGAATTAAAGAAACATAAAATTAAAGGATAATAATTTGAAAGAGGATCAAGTACAAGATCCTATTTCTCATACTAGATTACATCTATTCCATTTGCATGATTATAAAAGACAATTTCAGAGAAGGCGATCAGATTATTGTAAGGATCAAGTGCTTTATTTCAACATAGTTCATTAATAAGCATCTCAGTAAATCAAAGCAATATAGATCAGGAATCTAGGCAGAGCATCATCCTGGATTAGAGCAATATTAATCTGACAGCATTTTGCATTCCCCAATCTACTCTATAGTATCGATATCAAAGGAGTTTTGGTTCATAGATATTACCCTTCATTTTCAGATCAGAATTTATATCAGCATTCTAGTTTGGAAATAAATCTCAGAAATTAAAGTAAACTTTATCCTCATTAATATAAATATATTTGAAATTTGCATTGATTGATTTCTTTTATCTCTCACAAGCCATCAAACAAGGATAATCGATTTATTACAACATCGATCATAAGAGATAAGACAAACTTGAAGTAATTGCATAAGGGGACATTACAGTTTGTTACAACATGATAAGTTGTAACAACTCCAAAATATAGGCATACACTAAAATAACATTATAATTAAAGCATAAATGGCTTAGAAGATAAGCATACCTTAGTATTGAATATCCAGTTATTAGTTTCCTCATTAACACCTATATTTGGAGATAAGTGAAAGCGAGCACATTAAAAAGAGATTCCAAATATCTATTAAATTGAGTGATAAGCATATATAATAATTCAAATATAATAAGATAGTGAGAAATGACCTGTGGAGTCTCATTTCTTCTTAACCATAACATTCTCTTTAATTCCTTGACCATCTTTTCCCAAGCCTTCACCTTCTTTCCAAACCTTGCAAAGAACAAGCAGAGGGGAAAAAATGAGAAACTTACATAAGACATGCAAAAAACAATATGTACTTACCTTTTAGAACCCATAACATAAACTTAAGTTCAAATATAGACAACAACATAATAGAATATGGTCAGAGTCATGGGTTACCTGAAGTCGTAGATTGCTCATCTCAATATGAAGTCGTAGAGATTACTTAGATTACTCGTCTCAATATAAAGTCGTAGAGGGATGTTGTTGTTTAGAAGTTGGGAAAGCAATTCAAACATACTAGTAGTAGACATACTAATAGACAAAAAGAGTATGAATCTTCTTTGCTTACCCATAATATTATTTGCCTATGACCTCAGCCTTTGACGCAACACAATAGAGAATGCTATTGATATGCAATGAAAGATGCAAAATGAAGGTACTTTAAACCTCAAATGAGTAATCTACAACTCATAATGGGTATCAACCTTTATAATCAAACATATGTTTTTAACTCAAATAATTTAAAAAGTTTCTCTGAGGTCCTCTAATATGACATGGTTCTCCAAGGTTTTGAATTTTTTATCCTGCAAAACATGTGATGCTTTCATCAAGATGCAAAATAATGATTAAATCCCTAGATTTATGATTGAACACACAGGTTTGCACTGATGTTTGCAACATGTTTCATAGAAAATAAATAACAGAAAATTACCGTAACAGTATACTAGTAATTAAGTCTTCAAGAGAATAGTTCAGGATCAACAAAGTAATTAAGAACCTCATGTTCATATTTCAGAGGATATATTTTTTTTAGGCTTAAGAGACGGAGATGTTTTTTAATATGTTTCAATCTGGCATCATTGCCATGAGGATTAGCTATATGAAATCTTTTATATATTTCCTTTGTCGTAAGAAACTTCCTTAATGCCATTGATGTGTATAAGTTTAATTATGTTAAACTTCTGGCATTTTACACTACTTACAATTGTGATGAATACTTGTACAGTTACAACCTCCTAACTCTTATCAGTTAGAATTCTTGTCGATCAAGAAAGGAGTTGTCTTATTTATTCATTGGTATTTTGATGGAAGATGTGTGTGAGAGTGTGTATCATTAACAAGATATGTAAAATCCTGATGAAATGTGAATAGAGTATGTGCTCAATACAAAGTATTGTTCTGATATGAAGTAATCACACTGCAATTATCAAATGAAAAGTTGTTAAATATTTGATTGTCTTATGCAGAGAAGGAGATGTGTTTAATGAGATGATATATTGTTGATGAGAAACATTTTCAGAATACCATGGTCTGGTCTGCAATCTTTTCTGAATGTTCAATGGGTGAAGAAATCTGATCAAGTATAGTATGTTGCACGCATATGAAGTCTGAGGTATATAGTATTATTCTTTTGATAGTATTTAATGCATACATTGCTTAAATGATGAACAAGGTTTGACAGTGCAGTTATTTATGAAATTTTGTTTGATGGAGTGGATTAAGAAAATGTGAGTAGAATTTGTAGAAGGCACATTTATCAGAAGATTGATGTTGTTTGTATTTTGTAATTTAGACTGAAACACTTGAAGAGTTATTTTTTTTAGTTTGTAATATTTCTACTTGTTTATCTCCATCATTGTGAAGTTCAAAGTTGCAGTTTGCAAAATAGTAAAAACTTATTTTATAACATCCTTTGGTTGGTGCCTTAAGGATGCTGAGTTGATGCTCAAATTGAAAAGTTTGTGATAAGAAAGACTTGATGCTCTTATTACTGTAACAGCATACTAGTTGACAATGCTAAAAAATTCAAAATAGAATTAAATGAATAGAGCCTCTTACCTTATTTGAATCCATAAAATTATGGGCATTCCATGTAAAAACTATAGGCTTAATAGAAGTGGCCAACTGTGATACTGTCTCAGCCAGTCCATCCATACACACAGCAGAGGCAGCCAATTGGGATACTTTCTCAGTGAGTCCATGTATGCAATTCATTGTTTGTTCATACCCATCATTTGAGCTAAAATGATTTGCAGAGGCTATTACATGACGTGCAATAGATGGCTATGAGATCTCATTTAATGGACTAGATTTCCAACTCATATTGTTGTTCGATCTAGGATCCAATGTTTCCATATAATTAACAATTTCTTCTACACTTGCTTCTTTGTTATTATTTTCCATCTACAATACAACATTAATATCAACAAATAGTTAGTTCAATAAATAATTCCAATAAATATTCACATAAATTGAACCAAAAAATTAGGCACTTACTCCAAATTTGTCCTTTTTAGCCTGCAACCCACCTCAGCCAAATGTGTATCCAGCTGTTACATTATCTCTTGCTCTCTTGCCTCTACAACTTTTAATCAAATATTCTTCAGAACTCATGCTTTCTTTCAATGCCTCCCATTGTCTAGGAGATAGAGTAGATTGTAACCTGTCTTTCCCATCCATGATAGTTTTTCTGCAAGTGTATCTAAAATTATTCATCAAAGTTCTCATTTTTTTCTTGTAATATCTTCAAGAGATTTTTCCACCAGTAGTCTCAAAATTATTTTCCATCTTTTGTATGACAATTTCCACATTTCATGGATCTTGATCTGCAAAGTTTGTCTTGCAAATATCCAAATGGGTTCTACATCGCATGCCCAACTCAGAGGCCCACCTTGCAACATTTTTCCCAATGGGCTCGCCATCTCTTGATACCTCAACCAAGAATGGCTTCTTGCCTTCTAGTTTTCTCTGTTTTGCATCCCTCTCTGTAGATCTATATAAATTTTGACTCAATCTTCTCCTTTTGACAAAAGTAGGCACATCTTCCATATTTAAACCGCTGCCAATATTTTTTTCTGATTTATTAGTTCCATCAGAAGATGTAATAGGTACATTGGATGCAAGCAATATCTCTTCATTCCTTTCAGCAACCTAAAATTCACCATCTTTACCCACATTAAGTGTGTCATGAGTAGTTATATCACTACCTATCTTTGTAGACTTTTCCTCAAAGACATCCTTTATCACTCTTGCAAAAAGCTTTTGCATATTTTTTGTTCCTTGACTCCCATGTTTTTCAATAATCTCTTTGAGACTTTATGTTAAAAGATCTTCGTGATGTTGTGCATCACCATGCTCTATATCTAATTGTGCATCACCATGTACTTTATCAAGATGTACATCACTATGCATTATACCTGGCTGCACATCATCACAACTATTGTTTCCACCAAGTGCATGTGTTGTTGAATCACAAATTCGTTGGCTTCTACGAGTTGTCGGCACTCTATCTTTGATTTCCTTTTGTTTTCCTTTTTCATTTCCTATGCAGTTTGTTTCTTTCCTATATAACCAAAAATATCATATTATATCTTGTATACATAAAGCTCAAGCCTATAATTTTTTAGTAAACACTATTAAACAATAACATACTACTCACCAGATTTACAATTTACCTATTTGTTAGTCCAAGCTGTGACAAATATTCATTATTCCTTGCCACATGTTTTCTATGAAACTTCTCGTACTCTGTCAATAGAATTTCAGCATTCTCACCACTATCATCTAATTTGGGCCTCACATTCTTTCTCCTCATTTCCTGAAATCCAAATAAGTGATAATGTATAAATCAACAACTTGAATCAAAATGTAAACAAAGACAAATTTCAACAACTAAATGCTTGACAAGATACTCAAAAAGAGCTTTATTTGACATGATCTGAATAGTCTACATAAGGACAGTCAAACAGTAGAATAAATCTAAACTTCCATCTCCTCAAGCCCATGGCCCTGTTGTGCATCAATTTATGGACAAAGCCCATATTTATTGACTACAACAATTCAAATATTTCATGTAATTGTTCAGTCACATTAATGGTTTAAAGTCACGTGCCAAACATTGCATGAGACCTTGAAACCTCATGGTACAGTTAATGTACACCATCTGCTTCATCCTTGTCTAAGAGAGGAGGTTATTCATGCGTGCAAAATGAAAGGGATCACATTTTGTGTGCTCACTGCATTCCCTAAGGAGGGTTTGAATCAGTTTTAATCAAATGAAGATAAATTTTTCTATACTCAATCAAATGAACTCCTTCAAAGCCCAAATTACTCTAGATTAAAAATATTAACATGTCCAAATAGAAAAGTTTCAAAACAAATCCATTAAGCCCATTGTAATCATATTCAAAGTTGACTGTTGCAGAAAAAGAACATGAAAATGTAGAACCTGAACACTTTTATTTGATTCACACTCCAAAATCCTGACCACCTACATTTCTTGGGCTATCCCCCATAAAAATAGGCCTCTTTCAATGTTTAAAAGACTAGCCAACTACCTGTAACTTCCTAATAAACTGACTACAATCAGCTGGAACCGTCAGTACTCAGCGATTACAAAGGTTTTAAAATGTTGTCAACTCGACAACCATATATCTAATGACTCCATATACTTGCAAATGACTTTAGAACCAAATAAAATCTTTACTACTACCCCTCAGACAATTAATTCTTATTAGATCTTATCCCCTATGATCTTGCTTATTAGACTAAGAGGATGCTGACAAAGGTTATGGAATCATTGCAAGTAAGAGAAAGACATGATTTTTCCAAACTCCTTAAGATGCTTAAGAGTACTTTTGGATATTCAACTGTACATGTTTTTTCCTATTCTAAATCACTCTCTGTGATCCACTTTTTACCTTAAACTAATGATGGTTCTGGAGCACCACTTTTTACCCAAATTATTAGATCCTTAGTTTCTGAATTCTAGCATCCTTGAAAACAAAATGAAGCTTAGATCATTAGAATCAGATGCCTAATTACTAATTAGAAAAGTAGTACATGATTTAGCAACAAAACCTACCATATACAGCTTAATGAAGCAAAACAAGTCTCACAAGAAATCCATGATAGAAGAGTAGTGACTGGGTTACATTTTCAATGGAACCAAAGAAAGATTTTTTTGGACATTGACTATTGAAGAGAAATTTTTCATTCTTGGCTTGAGTATCATTATGAAAATGGACTAAATCAATGTGTAAAGTTATTATAGAATTAAATGCTCCATCCCCATGGTGAAGTTATTGTAGAATTAAATGGTTTTCACAGATTTTCATGGAGGATAGTGGTCATAGTATTAGTAAGAAGGTCCATGTTCTCAAAACATAAACACAATTTTAAAACAACTTAAAAGACTTTAATAATAGATCATGAAATGGGGCTCATCAATAATCATCTGCACTGCCAGAAAGGTCCAATTCTTGATCACTCATGTCTGCATCTACTAGATCTTCTTCTTCATCATCATCTGTGGCATGCAATACATTCTCTCTTACAGTCTCTTCACTGGTAATCAAAATATCTTCTTGAAACAGTCCATCATAATCTCCATCCACTTCTTCAAATGTTTCTTGTAGATTAATATATTGCCCATCAAGAATTAAGTCAACAACTTCCATGAATTTTCGTTTTGAATGAGACTCTGTTTGAATGACATATGACCATCCTGGGCTTCTTACATCATCAATTAGAAATGATTGGTTGATTTGAAAAGGGAAAACATATGGCTCATCCATCTCTAATAAGAATTGCCCTATATTAGCACGTATAAATCCATACTCATCAAATTGTACTACAGATGGTCGGATCCACTTACATTTTAACAATATAGGACTATTTTCACCAAAATCTACTTGAATAATTTCTTGGATGAATCCAACATAGAATTTCTTCTCGGTTTCATGATGAAACTCAGCACTAACAACACAATCACAATTTATCTTTCCTTTGTCTTTTTGCTCTACCCTTAAATGACTACCATAGGCCCACATGCCATTAAATCGCATAGCCCATAAATGTGGAGATTGTGAAAGCTCACTTTCCTCTATTGTTATATGTTGACCTTCTTCTTTTGCATCATGAATAGCACTGGCAATCCATTCTTCAAATTTTGGAAAAGTATCACCTCCAACCAAACTATGATGTTTGCACTTTTGAGGTCGATGTTGCAAGAAACTTTGATTTTCTTCCTCATATTTTCTACATACAACATTAATGACATAGTAAGATTAATAATATACATGTGTAATACATTTGAGTAAATAAACAAATGTGTAGAATGTTTTACCTATGCCATGTATCAAATGAAGATGTGTTTTGAAGAATAAATGCATGCAATGTACTTCTTTCCTGATGTGATAGCTTGAAGCGGCATCCATTGCCCTCTAATACTTCTCCTGCAACTCTCTCATCTTCATCATCATCCCATACATGTCGATTCACATTTTCAAAATCCTTCATTTATTCTGTACAAAATCCCATCACCTCTTGCATTGAATATCCCTCAGCCATGCTACCTTCTAGTTTTTCCCTAGTACAAACAAATTATTTCAAAACCTTCATATATCATTCTATAGGATACATCCATCTTGTTCTTCCTGGACCGCAATGCTCTAGTTCATATTCTAGATGTATCAAAAGATGCATAGAGATGTTAAAGATTGTTGGTGGAAATTCCCGTTCTAGAAGACAAAGAACTTCAACAACCTCCTCCCTCAAACTGTCAAAGTTTGATGGATCTGCTACATGTGAACTCATTCTCTTAAGTATTAGCCCCAACCTTATGATTGCCAATCTTGGCCCTTTTTCCAAACCCAATATATTAACCATAATTGGTAAAATGTTCTCGATTATCACATGATAATCATGGGTCTTTAGGCCTCTTAAGCTATTAATGTCAATTTGGCTTCTAATGGCAGTACTTACATATCCTGTAGGAAAGTGAGTTTGAGACATCAACTGTAAGAATTGTGCACGTTGTTCTTTTGTCCAAACATAGAGAGCACTAGGTTTTCCATATTTTTCACCATCATATTTTTCAACCCAAAGATTTTGACGAATCTTTAAATCTCAGAAGTCTTTGCATGATGAAATAGTATCAAAAGCACCAAAAAGAGTTTCTATAATAGCATAGGCTATATTTTTCTCTGTATGCATGAAGTCAATAGTGTGCTTGATGGTTATATCCTTGAAGTATGGAAAATTATAGAATATGCAAAACCTTTTTACACCACTTTGATTACATGGATCATATCTGCTACCAGGAACACCACCATTTGTAATAAATGACATTCTTTTTTTTCCATTGTCAACAATGTAATCACCTGTTATTGCCAAAGGTGCTTCACGATTCTCTTCTTGACCATTGAAACGTGTTTTTTGTTGATGATATGGATGATCCACTTTTAGATAAGCACGATGTCCATAATAAATACACTTACGCAAACTTCTTGAGTGCCTCACAAAATCCTTAAAGTTACAAGCTGGACAACCATGATATCCATGAACAGTGAGACCAGACAATGTACCATATGGAGGAAGATCATGAATTGTAACCAATAAGGAAGCTCTTAAAGTGAATTTGATTGAATGACCATCCCTTAAAGATTGAATTGCTTCAACTCCTATCCACAATTCCATTAGCTCATCATATAGTGGCTCTAGATAAGCATCTATTGTATCTGAAGTCACACTTTTCTTTCCTGGTATAATCAATGATAACATCAAGAAAAATGGTTTGGTTACTAGCCATGGAGGCAAATTATAATTTAATAAAAAAATAGGCCAAGTTGACCATTTCGTACTTTGATCTGAGAATGGGTTCACTCCATCTAGAGCCAAACCCAACCTTATGTTACGAGGATCTTGAGAAAAATTGGGCCATTTGTTATCAAACTCCATCCACATATTAGAATCAGGCACATGTCATTGTTTCCCATCAGTGCTCTTATTTAGAGCATGCCACTGCATAAGCTGAGCAATGTCTCTACACCGATACATTCGTAGTAATCGCGGGATTATCGAAAAGTGGTGAAGAACTTTTCTAGGGACCACAGCTGATTTCAATCCTTTCCTATACCTTGCTTCATGACATTTTGGACATTCAGTATCATTTGCAAGATTTTTGTGAAATAATACGCAACCATTCACACATGTGTGGATATTATCATACCCCAATCCAAGCTTGCTGATTTGCCTTTTACATTGACTTCATTTTGTTGGCAATGTGGAGTCAGTAGGTAACAATGAACATAATAATGCCAACAACTGATCTACACTCTCATTTGTCCAACCATGCACCACTAAGTTAAGAATTTGAAGGATTGTTGTCAAATGACTTAACTTGCAATCAGCATACACAGGCTTTAAAGAATCCTCCATTGCCTTGGCCCAATCATCGTCTAAACCCTCGTTCAACATTCTATTGACTTCAAACCCTTTGTCTAGCTTTATTGTGCCTTCATCTATGTTCGGTGCCACTTCATCTATGTTTGGTGCCACTTCATCTATGTTTGCTGCCTCTTCACCTCTCACATTTTGCAATTCTATCATATCTTTGTAATAGTTATAAGCCCAAGGGCTTATACCACTATGCCCATGTCTTATCATATGTTGATAAATAACATTTCTATTTTTCATTTTTCCACCAAGACAGTTATTACATGGACATGGATATTTTTCCACAACCCTCTCATCAGCTACTCTCTCATCATATGCATGATATTGATCTGTATTCAACCTTCTTTGCTGATCCATTTGTAATATTTTGCATTCTAGTATTAAATTAGAATTTGATTTCAAGAGAGCAAAAAATAAATCTGAAAACAAAATCAAATAAAGCATAAAAAATAGTGATAAAGTATGTTTCAAAGCATAAAAAGCAGCAAAGTTTTGAATTACCTTTGAATTAATTGCAGAAGGTGTCCCCAAATTTGACCTTTCTTCAAAGAGGCCTGATGATATCAATTTTTTTACGAATAGTGAATTCTTTGCCTATCTTTCAATAAGTCTCCGAGTCCTCTCCAAACAAGCTTTATCACCCATGCAAGTAGCCACTACAGTTATATGCACCTAAAATAATTTTTTTCAAATACACACATCAGATAATTAAAGACACTATAACCTATTAAAAAAATAACATAAATAAGAAGTTGAACAAAAGAAATTTTATGGTTATTAATATATATATATATATATATATATATATATATATATATATATATATCACTAAACCATGTCAAGGATCATGATAAGTGTTCTCCATGATTTTTAAAACATAATGAACATTCATCATGGAACATATATGATAGGCTCCTCAATTCATTATCCCATCACATTCCATCAAACAATCTCTAGGATCTATTTTGATTGAATCAACAAGTTAATCCCTTAATCAAGTTTTCTTATGGGTAACTTGGAAGTATAAACATAGCAGGGGGTAAAGGTACTTGAAGAAGCGTTGTAGAGTCCTTAGTAAAGAAGGGCTAGTTGATGAGATTGGGGTAAGAATCCACATTAAAGAAGTCATCATACCTTGGAGGCAGGTGACAGGGCGGGACTTAGGAAGTCCTTGGGTGGATGAATAAGGGATCCATTGGATGGACCTAGGAAGATTAGATAACAAAGTGTGAAAGGTAACCTGATGCAAGACATGGCAGATGGAAAAGAGGATAGTACATTGTGGAAAGGATAACACATATACTTTCAGGCATAAGGGGTAGATGATAGTAATGAGTCCATTGAAGAGAGGGCAAGCAACATGGCAAGTGCATGGTCACATTGGTGTGATGGAATGGATAGGTTTTGTAGAACCTAGAAGGCAAGATGATGAAGCAAGAGTAAAACAAAGTGTTTGTGAAATTAGAGATGAGGAAGTGGATCAACCTGAGGTCCTAGTGAAAGAGGATATGGTGAAGGAGTGTCCATTAAAAGGACAAGATGTTGAAGGAAAGAACAGAGAGGTTGCAAGTGTGGTAGATAATTACAATGATGGGGCAGACATGAAAGACAGTGGAAGACACACTGAAGTGCAGATTCAACATATAGGGTAAGGTTCAACATATAGAAGAGATGGCTAAGGTTCTTCAAGAATGATCGAGATAGAAGAGATATAACATATGGCACTGTTGTAGGTGTGGCTGCAGCCTTCCGTGCACCCATTGGTGGTGCACTCTTTACATTTGAGGAAATAGCAACCTGCTAAGATCATTTTTGTGCATTATCTCTAGTGTAACATGAAACTTTAGTTCCATTATAATTTGATCAAGAAGAGCTATCCAGTGGGCACTACACTAAATTTTAGAATTCATTATCATCTAGATCCAAGGAACAATTGAGAGGAAAGTACACTAAGTTGTAGAATCCAATATGGTCCAAGTTTGAGGAGCAATCCAGTGGGAAATATACTGAATTGTAGAGCTCATGTTTGGAGTCTTAGCCAAGTTACATGTAGTCACATAATTCAATGTGTTATGAACTTATGCAAAGTTGATTTATGTGCCTCATATGCAGAATTCATATGTGTTATGAGCATATGTCACTTTACAAACACACTTTTTAAACAAATTTTCATATACAATACTATTAGATCCATCCAATCCACGTAGTTTACGTTTGTAGTATTGAAAGTTTTGAACATGAAAAATAGCGACCAGTACAATATGTATATGTGACTAGGAAGCTCATGATGCATTAAATCCTGTAATTATTGTTCCAAAATTGTTCTGAGCATCTGCATTGTCCCATCGCAGGAATCTTTGAGGTGTCAGTATAGAACCTAAATTTTTGGGTGAAGTTTTGTAACTATAAGTGCAAGCATTTTTTGGAAAGAAAGGAATGATATCTGACAATGTTTTTTGCATTCCTTTGCAGGTGGTGAAGTTCTCTTCTTTGGAGGACATTTTTCACAACTGTAGTGGTTGTTGTAGTACTGCGAGCATTCATTGATTATTGTGGAAGTGGAAACTGTGGGCTTTTTGGAGGTGGAGGACTGATAATGTTTGATGTGAGTTTAATGACTATAAAATATATGGCTATTGATCTACTTCCAGTAGTGATATTATGTGTCATTGGAGGACTGGTGGGAGTAGTATATAACTACCTTCTTGAGTGTACTCTGAGAATATATGCCTTAATCAATCAGTAAGTTCTCCAAGGCACAAAAAAAAACTTTGTATTAGATTGTGGCTAAAGCAATGAAAAATTGTATGTTCCCCTGTTCTTCATTTTTCTCTGTGGCATCTTTTCCCCTGCATACATGTGGACTACTTTCTTTTTTGGACTTTTAGGTCTCATGCAGTCAAGAAACCTCCTTTATCTAATAGTACTATTTACCCCATTAGTATACTTATTAAGAGTACTTAACCTTATTTAAGAATTACAAAGTTTTCTTAATTTTGTACAGAACATGGTGATGAATGACATAGTTGTGTATTACTGATACAGGAGAGGGCCAATATTCAAAATACTCCTTTCATGCACTGTGGCTTTGTATACATCCTGTTGTATATTTGGACTTCCATGGCTTGTAGCATGTACACCATGTCCAGAAGGAAAGATGCTCAACCACAAATGTCCCAATGTTCGCAAAATAGGGAACTTCAAGAAATTTCATTGCCCTGCAGGCTATTACAATGACCTTGCAACTTTTCTTTTCAACACAAATGATGCTACTGTTAGAAATATATTCAGTTCTGGCACTGGAAATGAGTTTCATTTGACATCATTGATGCTCTACTTTGTTACAATTTTCATATTGGGACTAGTAACATATGGACGTGCACTTCCATCAAATCTCTTCATACCTATAATCTTAATAGGCTCTACATATGGCAGAGCACTTGGTGAGTTGATGGGATCATTTGCAAACATTGATTAGGGACTTTTTACAGTGCTTGGTGTGGCCTCTCTTCTAGGAGGGTCAATGAGAATGACAATTTCACTTTGTGTGATCCTTTTGGAGTTCACAAACAACTTATCCTTGCTCCCTTTGATTATGATAGAACTCTTAATTTCAAAGACAATAACTGATAGCTTCAAAAATATTGTCTATGACAAAATTCTACACTTGAAAGTTGAAGGGGCTTCCGTTATTGGAAGCACGTCCTGGACCATTTATGAGTCAACTCATTGCAGGGGATGCTATCATAGGTCCACTGGTAACCCTTCACAGAATACAGAAGGTTTCAAACATTCTACAGATTTTGAAAAGCACTAAGCACAATGCCTTCCTAGTCATAGATAAAACACCATACTCAAAAACACCAGTCTTGTGTGGCCTTGTCCTTAGGTCACATCTTCTGGTCTTATTGAAGAAAAAAGACTTCCACAATTTTGAGCAGAATGCAGTTGTTTCTACAGGGTTGAACAAGAAGCATTATCTGGAGACTTTGCAAAGCTAGGCTCAGGAAAAAGGCTCAAGATTGAAGGGATTGAAGTAAGTGCAGAGGAAGAGGAAATGTATATGAATTTGCATACAGTCATAAATACTAGATATTCTATAGTTGGATATATCCTGAAAATACAAAAGCTTCATCGAAATATTGGCATTGACTCTCTTTATTTCTAAAGATGCTTGACAAAATGTGAGCATCAAGCTTGCATTTCTCTGATACTAGAATTCTGATCAAGGATAAAATGGATAAGCTTTTAGAACACTATACCTATTTCAAAATTGGAAATACTCTAATATGAAGACTGAACCCTTCTTCGTCTTCAGCCTGTTGTAAAATTTGGACTTACTAAGAATAAAATATATAACTAGCTGGGCAATTCAAAGCATTTGCATTTGCCGTTCTGTCACAACCACCCTAATTCTTAGTTGTACTATAACTCATACCTACAAACATTTTAGGACAACCAAATAATGCAATGATTTTCCAAAGCTGCTTACTTTCTCTACATGTGAAATTGGCTGGGTGAGCAACTTTTTATTATAGGCTCCAACCGTACACTTGATATATCTCATGTATTCTAATTTTTAAAACGTGATAATCATTAGTTTGTGTTATTGATGTTGTTTTGAAGATTTTAATAATGACTTGAGTATATATGCTAGGGGATGTTGTCCTTAAAAAACATAGAAAATTTATCCTACCGTGTATCTATGAATCTTCTTACTTATTTTATTTAGTGTTTTCATTATTTTATCATTAATCATTTATATTTCTTATATACACCCCCAAACAGGGGAAATTTTTTGAGCATAAAAGTGCATACATTTCCCTCTTACATTCTTACAAGTACTCAATTTTGAACTTGTCATAAAAATATTATACTAATGTTCGATTTGTCCAATTTATTGCATGATTTTATGGCCCTAAAATTGAATAACATTAGTCACGTTCCTACCTTATTTTGAACAATCCATATGGTCTCCCTTTATAGTCATATTTCCATGTTTCGATCTCTCAAAATTGACCACAAGAGTAATAAATTTTGTAAATCACCTCTTTGCAAAGGTTTAGCTTCATAAAGCTTATATATAATGGAGAAATCAGAAATGATATGGCTGGGCAATGTGTTAATGTGATGCTGGGAATTGCTTCTAAATGAGGTGACTAAATTGCAGATATAATTTATTAAAGGAGTATTGTGCTTATAACTTAGACTTTTCAGATTTGAGTTAAAAGATTTTTACAATCCATTGCAATAATATTATTGATTTAGATGGAAACAAGTATTGATGAATTTTGCATTATGAAAAAATAGAGTTTTGTAAACATTTAGTATATATAATTCTTGATTATTGGCGAAACCTTGAAGCAAGACATTCTAAATCCTTTCAAAAACTGACAAAGTTGAAAAGTTGTTTGTAATTTGTTATCATCATGAGCACATGATTACAGTAAGTTATTAAGTTATTTAAAATAATGTTAGAGGCAAACTAGAATATTGGATTTGTTAATAGAGTGCTGGTTGAGTTTACATGAGTTTTATTGCAATGAGCAAAAAAATATAGGCATGCCATAGCATCACCTAAATTATATTCTGGATTGCTTGTATATTTGATTATTGTGTTAAGTTAGAGGTTGTAGAGCTCTCAGAGCACAAAATTAAATTTTTCAATGTAACTACTAAAAAGTACATTCCAGTCTGCAGTAGGGGTGAAATAAATGCATTTGCAATTGCTAGTCCTACCTTGAGGGAAAGTTGTCCAATTCATATATCAAGACGTCTAGAAAATTTATCGATCACTGTTCTCATAGATGAGTTATGATGATGCCATTAAAAGTTCTCTTGCTTCTAATTTGGATGTTCTAACTCATATGTAGTCTCAAGCTCTTCTCTAGTAGTCTAAATTTGCAATTAATTGTGTCTTGTTGTAGACTAGGCCTACTCAGAACATTGACACTGGAGGTCACTTCATGAGGTGCTTATAATTGTTGTAGAATATTTAGTAGAACATTTTTAATATCTAACTAATATTTTATGCACATGAATATATGTTTAATTGTATATTCTATACAACAAAGGTTTGGCCCTGTTTCCTAAAATAAAGGACCTTGTAGTCAAGAACAAAACTCACAATGAACTTCTTTTGTTTCTTGTTTAATTTATAAGCAAATGCAGTTTCCTGTTTGAAAGATGTGCAAATTTCAAACATAAAAAAAACCTAACAAACATTATACTGCATAAACACAAAAACAAATATTCATTGAACATACCTTCAATGCAGAGTTCTCTTGCGCCCAGAATTGATCCTTCAATAAAAACTTCTCATAGCTCTCTTGCACCCAGAATTGAAACTTTCTAATGCATAGGGATTGCTGTTTGTGGACACCGAACGGATTTGGAGATTTTATTGCAAAATCTGGTGGTTTCCATTTTGGTTTCTTCCCGTTCTCTTGTGCCCAAAATGCATGCCCCGCTCTCCCGTGCCCAAAATGCATGCCTACCTTCTACGTGCGAACTGAAACTCAACATGTTTGAAAATGGATAATCTTTTTTGCTTATGTGTATGTCGATCCTCTTTATTTGCACAGTTTTAGACCTAATAGGATATTCATTTTATATTTTTTAGGCTGCCCCTTTCTACACTTTGATGCCAACACATGATCTGCATTGGCTAATGTGAAGGTGTAACTGCATATTTTCTTTATGTTGGGAAAATAATTAAGATGCAGCATTCATTCGACATTTAATTGGATTATGAAAAGAAATAATAATAAATGAAAATGACAGGGATGGGTTTATGGAGATATTAGTGAATAAATCATGCTTGCAACAATATAGTGTGGGTGTATGATTTTGTTCAATATCGAGTTTGCCTTCTACAAGTATTGAAAATTAATTCGGTGTATGTAATCACTTCAAATAAGGTGATATTAGCCAATTCCTACATATTAATATGTTTAGATATATCTATACATCTATAACATATGCTTACTAGTATGTTATATTTATATTTATTTGATTGTATTTGCTTACGTGCATTTGGCGCTCCGTTTTGGAATTTTTTTTTATCATTACAAATAGACTCTTGGGATCATTTGTCAAAAGAATTTCTATGGTTCAATTATAAAGGTAATGAGGGATTGGGATCTTTTGTCAAAAGAATTTCTATGGTTCAATTATAAAGGCAATAACTAGGGATCCTGACTTAAGAATGTTCGATAATTAGGGATTTCTATTTGAAGGCACACCAATTTGTATGAAACTTATAATTGAATTTTGAAGTATGATGGAACGATAATTATGGTGGAAAATTAACAATTATCAAGATAATAAGGGTGATCTAAGGATAATGGATGATTAGGACATGCCAATTATGAATATATATATATATATATATATATATATATATATATATATATATATATATATATATATATATATATATATATATATATATATATATATATATATATATATATATATATATATATATATATATATATATATATATATATATATATATATATATATATATATATATATATATATATATATATCACTCGCTATAATATTTAAACTTATTATAATATAATACTATATGCACTTTATAATTCTACCTAGGAGGCTTTTCTCCCTTCTCTCTCTTGATGCCTTGTTCTCATTTTTAATTGTTTCCTCTTTTCTTCTTTGCATAGGTTTCTGTGTGCTGAAAATTTTCTATTCATAATTAATTTGATGTTTAGATTTAAGTGGTAAATAAATTAATTAATAATAAATAAATATATTTGTTTTTGGAAGTAAATTTAGATTTTTAGGGTATTTAAATTGATTACTTTTAAAATATTTATATAATTTGAATTTCAATCAATAATGTTCCAAATATTTTATGATAAAATATTGTTGTCTATTCATATTTTGTAAAATAGGCATTTTATCTTTTATCTATTTTCTTTAGTATCTATTTCAAAACTCAAATGATGAGAACCAGTTCATATAAGTTGATCAACTATCATATACAGTAAATAAATTTATAAACAAATAAATATATTAAAATAATAAAAAGTCAAGGAGATAGATAATTAGGAGGCCTAATATTTCTATATAGTTACATCTTAATTTGAGATATTCTAATTTTTTATGAAATTACATTATTTATTTTTTAGTGATTTAAGCCTTGATGGGTTCCATCTAATATTTAAGGGTCTTAACCTAATTCTTACCCTTCTAGTCTTAAATCATATTCAATGTAGATCGATTTTAATGTAATTAGAACTATTTTTTGCCAAAACCCGTACAACTAGACTGCACTTGATTTTAATAATGTTAAAACTATTATTTGTCAAGACTTGTACAACTAATTTTGTTTACTTATAATAATTATAATTTGGCTATTCTTTTTTATAACACTATCTCTAAATCTTGTTTATCAATCGGTTTTGAAATCTCCAAAAACCCAGATTTAGGGCATGAGAAGGGTGTACATATAAGATTGCTTGCACAATATGCCTATTGATGAGAAAGCGTTATTGGTGAATTGGAATTTCCAACTCTCTGATATTATATTCAAATGTTATAATTATAAATGAGGTATAATCATGCATTTAGTCATTTTGTTTAGGAGACTAATTATGTAGTCATTAATTTAATCTTTTATTTAGTAAGTTTTGTTTCACTAACTAATTATTAGTGACTAATTCTTTAATCATTTAATTAGTCATTTATTTGATCATCTATTTAGTCATTTTTATTTGACTACACTTGTGATTTTACCTTATGATCAAATTACTCATATATTTAGTCATTTATATTTGTGAATTACAAAACATTAGTAATATATGATCAATTTTAGTCATGTGCTAAAACTTTTAGTCATGTGACTAAAAATTTTAGTCATGTAGTCACATATTTGCCAAAATGTACTAGTGTAAGGAAATCCCAACTTAGGCCCTTCACCCCAAGTTCTCCTCTAATCCTCCCAAGGATGAGGAGTGAACTTGCACACCCATAAACATGAACAATTCAAGAACAAACAAGATTGGAAGCCAAAAATCTCAAAATGAAAACAAATAATAAAAGATCCACACATGGTAAAGCAGTTTACAAATTTTCACATAGTACATTTCTTTCAAAACATTTTCAAATAAACACAAGGTAGAAAACCACCAACCTCCTCCTAAGACAAGGCTGAATTGAAGAGTTGAAGTTGAGCTTCCCTTGTCTCCAAGCTTGCTATCCTCAAATCTACTTAGTCTCCAAAACTTTCTAGATCTCCTCTCACTCTCTAATTCTCTCCTAGACCAAAATGAACAAGTGTCTCCTTCCTAAGTCTCTCTCCCCTAAAGTCATTCAAACATTCTTCTCTCAACTCACTTCCCAAGGCAATTAGGTTTCTAGATCTAAGACAAAATGACACTTGCCCTTACCTAAGGTTGGAATAAATTTCAACACATGAATATGAGTGACATTCTAGATAGTATTTCTATTTTCGTACATATCAAAAATGGCCCATTTGGAGAGTTAAAAAGGTGGCCTAGGAAAGTGGGAATAGAATAAATAATCCCCCTAACCCATGTACTAACCTTGGGGCACCAAAATTCAACCTAAACCACAACCTAGGACTCCACAAAACCTCTCAAAAACCTCAATTAATCATGCATCCGAAAATGGAGTATTAGTTTCATCAAATCTTGGTTCCTTAACCCACCTACCTAGCTTAGGAATGCTCAAGATAAACTAAGGAGAGGGGTGGGGTCCATAATCCACTCAACATGCCACTTCATCACAAAGGTGTCAAGTGACACATCACAATAATACACATCACAACATACTTGGCATGCTTAGTGGAAAATTGCAATTTTATTTTCACAAGAGAAACTTACTTACAAACATACATTTACAAACATTGTCAGCCACATAAATACATGCAACATGTTTAAGAAAGAAATCACGTTACAATGAGGTCGTACTCTTCTTAGAGTTAACCTTGGTTTCAAACTGATTGCACTTAGATCCTATCTTGTTTCCCTAACTTACAACCATGACCATGTTCCTACACACTCAAATTCGATGTCAGTACATTATAAAATCTTGCATTAATAATCATTTCAAAAATAGAGAAGTAACATCTAAACTTGACAAATACATATATATCTACATTCATAAGACATTACGTAATCCACAAGCATGTAATCCTAAAGTTATCATAGAACCAAGATTTCACCAATATTCATTATACTGAAAGATGACATAACAAATGCAGAATACAAAATTCATATATCATAGATAATCATGGAACCAAAATGAGCATGTATAAAAGTACGACTAATGTGATCATCATAAGAATCTATAAAAACTATCTCATAAGATCCAATGATAGCATATGTAATCCAAAAATAGATCAAATTTCTATACTCAAGGTATCATCCTGATGAATCAAATGTCAAAATGAATGTCGAACTAGAATGGGTCGGGATAGGACCTCACATCCTCCCCCCTAGGCATGAACTTCCTCTTGGAGTTCATAAAAAAGATGGGCGTACTGATCTCTCATCTGCGGTGTGTCCTCCCATGAAGTTGTGACCTCATTGTAGCAATCCCACTAGACCCTAACTTGGTCCAGCTCTCAACCTCGAAGGGCCAAGGTCCTGCGAGCTAGAATACGTATTGGCTCCAAAGCCAGTTGTCCGTCCGAATCCACCTGTAAAGTATCCCAATCAATAACATGAGACTCATCATATATATACTTCCTCAAAACAGACACATGAAAAACATCGTGGATGCGCGACAGGCTAGGTGGCAAAGCTAAACGGTATGCTACTAGGCCTATCCTCTCCAAAATCTCAAAAGGTTTGACAAAGCAAGGGGCCAACTCAGAACCCTTTCTAAAGAGGATTGGGCTCTTATGTGACCGTACTCTCAAAAAGACTTTGTCACCTATCATATACTCTCTATCAACCCTCCCAACATCTGCATACTTCTTCTGTCAATCCTGGGCCACTCTAAGACTTTACCTGATTAGATCTACATGATACTCCATCTGTCTGACTAACTCTGGACCAATGGAAACTCTGTCCTCTATCCTGTCCCAGCTCAACGGTGTCCTGCAAGATCTACCATACAAGGCCTGATATGGAGACATACCCAAAGATGAATGATGCCCATTATTATAAGAAAACTCTACTAAATGTAGGTACTCCTCCCACCTAATCTAATGATCCATCACATACATGTGTAGCATGTCCTCTAATACCTGATTAACCCTCTCAGTCTGACCATCTATCTCTGGGTGATATGTTGTGCTAAAATTGAGCCTGGTGCCCAAAGTGGTATGTAGCTCTCTCCAAAAAGATTAAGTAAAGAGTGAGTCCCTGTCTAATATGATTGTGCATGGAATGTCATGAAGTCTAACAATATCCCTCAAAAATACTTGTGCCACTGCATGTGTTGTGAAAGTAGTGCTTATGGGTGAGAAGTGGGGTACCTTAGTCAACCTATCCACTGTCACCACAATGGCATCATGGTGACGAGATGACATAGGAAGACCAAATATAAAATCTATGGATATAATGTCCCACTTCCACTCTGAGATCTAATGAGACTGAAGAAGTCCACCTAGATGATGGTGCTCTGCCTTAACCTACTGGCACTCTAAGCATCTAGCCACTAACTCTGCAATGTGTGTCCTCAAATCGGGCCAATGGTAAAGCTGTCTCAAATCTGCATGTAACTTCTTAACTCCAGGGTGCGCTGCATAAAGAGCTCTATGAGCCTCAAGGATGATGAAATCCCACAACCTGCTGGAAGAAGGTACATAAATACATCCTCTATGACGAAGAAGGCCATCGGACTCCAGGGTATAATCTATGAACTTCCCCTCTAGGGGTCTCTGATCCTGAACCATCTATCTAACCTCTGAATAGAAGGCATCCTCCTATAAGTGTTGTAGTATGCACCCTCTCAAATTTGTACTAGTAGTCATAGCTAAGAGTTCATGACATCTCCTACTCAAGGCATTTGCTACCACATTCTCCTTACCCTTTATGTAGTGAACGTCAAAGTCATACTCACATAGGACCTCCATCCATCTCCTTTCTCTAGCATTGAGGTTCGGCTGAGTGAATATATACTGGAGACTCTGATGATTTGAATGAAGCTCGAATCTATGGCCTAGTAAGAAATTTCACCATCTCATCAAAGCATGCACTACTACTACTAGCTCAAGGTCGTGGGTAAGATAATTAATCTCATGATTCTTGAGCTTTATGGACTCGTAGGCAATATCCTGACCATCTTGCATCAGTACTGCCCCAATCCCATCTAAAGATGCATCTGTGCATACCACAAAATCTACTGAAGGATCAAGTACCGCAAGTATAGGTGCACTGGTAAGTGCTCTCTTGAGCTCCTGAAAAGCTCTCTCACACCTCTTTGTCCACTCAAACTTCTTCCCTTTCCTCTGAAGGGAAGTGATGGGATGGGCCACTCTAGAGAAACCCTTGACAAAATGTCTATAATAGCTTGCAAGGCCCATCCATAATCGCCCTAATCTTAGATGGGTCTACTGAGATCCCATCTCCTGATATCACATGGCCTAAATAGTGAACCTCTGTCCTGAAGAATGCACACTTCAGCAAGCTATCGTACAACTGATTATCTCTCAAGCACTCCAAAACCTACCTCAAATGCTCCTCATCCTCATGCCCATCTCGGGGGTATATCAATATGTCATCCAATAATATCACCACAAATCTATCTAAAAATGAATGAAATACTCCATTCATGAGGCTCATGAATATAGCTGGAGCATTTGTGAGTCCAAAAGTTACCATTGTGAACTCATATTGTCCATATCATGTGCGGAAAGCAGTCTTGTGGATGTCACTATCCACGATCCTCACCTGATGATATCCCGACTTCAAGTCTATCTTCAAGAACACTCATGCTCCTTGAAGCTGATCAAATAAGTCACCAATCCTAGGAAGGGGACACCGATTCTTGATGGTCACCTTGTTCAGTTGTCGGTAATCCATGCACAACCTAAGAGATATGTCCTTCTTAACGAAGATGATGGATTCACCCCATGGAGTTACACTAGGATGAATGTGCCCTTTCTTGAAGAGCTCCTCTAACTGAATCTTGAGCTCGCTGAGCTCGTGTGTAGTCATCATATAAGGTGCTCTAAAAACTAGCTCTACTCCTAGAAGAAGATCTATATGAAAGTCCACTGCCCTAGGTGGTGGCATACCTAGTAACTAAGAAGGAAATACATCTGCAAACTCCTCTAGAATAGGGTGGTCATCAAGAGAAGTCTCCTTCTCTACCTCCTCCTCTATGTCACTGATAGTGATAGCATATAACTGAAATCCCTTCCGCATGCACCGCTTAAGCTGCATAGCAGAAATCATACAAAGGGATACATGCCTTTGAACTCCTGTAATAACTGAGGTCACCCCATCATCATCTAAACACTACATTGTCTTCTGCCTACAATCCATCTTGGCTCTGTGGGAATAGAGCCAATCCATGCCGAGAATGACATCATAGGATCCAAGTGGTGTGACATGAAGGTCAACTGCAGTGGTAAAGTCTCTAATCTGCAACTGGCAACCTCTCACCAAGGAACTAACAGATACCCTAGCTCCTGAGGCTAACTCAACCTCCCAACTAACATTCTGCCTAGATGCCACTAGCCTGCATCACTCCACTATGAAAGGTGAAATAAAAGAGTCGATGGCTCCAAAATAAAAAAGGATAGAAACACTACTACCTTCGATCATGCTTGCAGTCTCAATGACTATAGCTTGGTGCTCAACCTAGTGGTTATCAACCATTGCAAACACTCTGTGTGCTCTACCCATATCTCCTACAGTAGGCTCAGAAGTTGCGGCTCTTTGACTACTGACTGAATGGCCTGAAGGACAAGTCCTAGCTATGTGCCCCATGGCACCACATGTGTAGCACGGTCCTCTAGCTTGTACCTATATACCCTAAGGCCTAGACTGTTGTTGTCCTCCTGTAGCACTAGACCCACTGAATCCACCTCTGGAAGCCTGAGACTGTCCCCTTTGATCTCATCGAGATCCCTGTGAGTGTCACTACTTGGGCTTAGAGCCCTGTTATCCCTGAGAAGATTTCTACCTCTAGTTCTGTTGTGGCTGCTGCTGCTGCTAGGGTGCCCTAGATGATCCTGATGAGTTCTTCTGGTTTCCCTTCCAATGGGACTTCTAGAAACCAAAAGACTGAGATGTGGCATTTCAGTTCTGTAACCGGTCCCAGGCATCATGAGATCTATTATGGATCTCCTCAGCTACCATGACCCTCTCCACTATATCACGTAGGTCTCCTGCGAGTACCAACCACACTCTGTTAGCTATGGCATAGTTCAACCCCTTGATGAAGTGGTTGACCTGGATTTTCTCGTCCTTCATGTAGTCCACATAAGGAAGCATTTCAAGAAACTTTTTCTCGTACTGGGCTACTGACATGCCTTTCTACTGTAGGTTGTGAAACTCATTGATGTGATGCTGTCTGAAATGCTCCGACATATATCGGGCTCAAAATCTCTCCAATAAGATCTCCCATGTGAGGGTGTCCATGGTAAGGTGACTCTTAACCTCCTCCTGCTTCCACCAAGTGGTAGCGTTACCCCTCAGCATGTGTACTACAAAGCGTGCCTTAAGGTTGCTCTCATAAGAATACAACCCAAAGCAACACTAAAGGCTTAAAAGCCAAGCCTCTGCCTCTATCCCAACTGTGGATCCAGAAAAGGGTGGCGGCTATAATCTGATAAGGTCTCTGATCAGGTCCCCTTTATCACAAGGTACTCTCGGCACTAGCCCTGGTGGCAGCTCCAACCTATGCACCGACTCACCCTCATGAACTCCCTGCTTCGCTACTTGTCTAGGAGGGGGACTCCTACTCCGCTCTTAGTGTCTGGCCTGCTGGCCTCCCGGAGGTAACCTATCCATGATAATGCTAGCTAGATTCTGTAAGGCATTAAAGATATCTTGATTGGGATTAGGTGGTGATGAGGGTGGAGGTCTCTGCTCGTCACCTAGCCCCTTGACTGCTTGCTCATCTCCCTCTACTACCACACGTCTGCCTCTGGATCTACACCCATGTCGGTGAGCGCTACATGTGACTGGAGGCATCCTACACTAAGGACAAAACAACTATAAGTTAGGAAAACATAATGGGTTTAAAGGTTCCTAGAGTAGAAACTGTGCTCTGATACCAGAATGTAATGCCCAAAATAATCGAACAAAAACACAATAACAAATTTTTTTTTAAAAACAACTATAACATACACCTAGGTCAACTAGGTTACACAAAAGCCCTTCAACGCGAAGCTTTGGGATCGCAAGCTCGCTTGGGTGAGTCACCCAATGACACATAAGGGATCATGAGGCAAGCGTTGGCGTGCCTCCATCCCCTACACGACGGAAGTCATTAGGCGATGAGGAAGACTATAGAAGTTTTAAAGGGAATATCATATTCCAATGCTTTCGTGATGTACTAGGATTATACGGTCTATCCCTATGAAATCTCAAGGTGGGATTAAATTCATTAAAGGATAAATTATTAGAAGTTATCAATCAAATAATCACCTAGCTAATACTCAAATAACTAAGTATTCTTCTACTAATTAATAATCCTTAAGGAATGCTAAGTCATTTTTTTTAAATTAATAATGTCAATTATTATAATAAAATAACATCCCTTAAATTTATACATAAGAAATTTGTGTAGAAAATAAGATTAAGTTTACTATGAAAAATTTTAGCCAAATTATTAATAATAATTAAAATAAACAACATTTATAAAACCTTTTTTAAAACTTACTAAATTTTTTGATTCAAAATTTACTAGCAATTAATCCATAACATAATTTAATTACCGATAATGATAAAACATGACAAAGAGGAAAAACAATCATAATTATTAAACTTTAATTACTACTAACATATTAAAATTTACTAATCTTCTAAAAGTTCCTCTCATAAATATATACCATTAACAAAATTAAAACAAATAACATTTCACCAATTAAATTTCTCTATCTATGCTCAATAAAATTAAATGGCCACAACTTATTCAATGTTTAAATTCATAAAAGACAACATATCCACTTAAATAAAATTATATAATAATGAATGGGCCCTCCAAACCCTAATTCAAAATTAGGGTTTGGGGCCTCATTAAAACTTCTACAAACCCTAAAATCTCTCATTTTTGTTTCCCTATTGTGCAGGTCTGAGGAAGTAATGAAGAGATGGGTTGCAGTGCATCTCTCAGAGTATGAGGAAGAGCTTTAAGCAAGAGATCTCTTAGTCCATAAGAGAAATCTCTTTCTTCTAATCTGGGTAGATCCTTCTACTAATCTCGTTAATGGATCAGATAGATTTGTGCAATGAGGCTGCTGGATAAAAGCTTGAGACAAGCAATGTAAGCCCACAGTTTTGTATGTTCTTCTTTTTTTTTTGAAAATGGATCTGATACACAGATCGTCTAAATAAGAAAAGTTTACATACATTTCAAAATGATTTTGATCTCCTTATTTATATTATTGTTTGGGCATTTGATTCATTCATTTTATTTACATTGCTATGCCTCATTTAAATATGGGTGTTTTAATATTTAATACTGGGCGAACTTCTTTTTTTTTTATAGATCTGAATGATAAAATAATGTTTCATTTAGATCTTTTTATTTACTACTATTGTTTTAGGGTTTTTAAATCCCCAAGCCGTGCGTGTTATTTTTTTTACCCTATGGCCAAAGCTGCGACATGGCTGCTATCGTGGCTCTAAGCCACAGTAGTGCTCTGCACTACCATGACTTAGAGTCACGGCAGAGTCTATCGTGGCTCTAAGCCACAACAGTGCTCTACACTACCGTGACTTAGAGTCACGACAGAGCTATCATGCAGGATGGAAAGGGAGACAGCTTCGGCCATATGGGCTTCGGCCCTCATTCATATGTGATTTTCATCTTTTTTTATAAATAAAACAAACATATTAAATATATAGGGTGTATAATATATTATTAAATATTATATATTATACATTGTTCAATGTATATTATATAATATGTAATAATATATTATATTGTATTACCAGATTTATTTTGTATAATATTATATACTATATATTATACATTGTCTAATGTATAATATATAATATATAATAATAAATTATGTTTACTCTTTAGGATATGTATTATATAATAATATATACTATTTATTATACATTATATAATGTATAGTATATAATATGTATTATTATACTATATAATGTTACAAATTATAAACAACAAGATAGCATTGTAGATATTATAAAATATAGATACATATAGAAATAAAATATTCAAGTTTATTACATAGGAAAAGAACAATAAACTTAAGGCATTGCTATGAAATATATCTACTGTTTAAATATTCAACTAGTAAGAAAGTTATAGATTAGTTTTACATGAGCAATCCCACAGAAATCTGATTTACAATGCTACACATACAAATTTTTCCACATAATTTTAAGATTCAGATTTGTCCTCTGTTCATAACAATTTAAAACTGATATGCAATCTTTAGAACTAATATTAAATTCTGTAACAATAGTCATTTTAACATATATTCTAATTCAAAGACTGGTAGTAAGATTATATTGACTGTGAAAGTACAGTAATAATAGAAATAACCACAGCATTAACAGTAATATTCTTTTGACTTTATTAAAATGCATTTCATAGATGTAAAAGAAAAAATTTCCTTTAATAACTATCAGAGCTAGACAATCCAATTTTCTGTACATAACCATTTTCATTTTACATATTTATTGGAAGTCTGGTTTAGTAAGAAAATTTACAGTTGCAAGACTTTCACTATTTTCTGAACAAGTAAATAATTTAACATTTCCAGCTTCATATCTATTCCACTTAACAACATAGCAGAGAACTGAATTTATAATAATTTAAATAGATGCAGAAACTAGTAATTTCCTTGAAAGCATATACTTTTACTATGGCTAATATAGGGAACTAAAATAACCAGTTTAATTTTCAGCTCATAAATATTACAATTTATTTGAACATGAAGGCCAAATGTGTAGAGCAAACTCTCTCAACCAAATACACCATATAACAGTCTTTAGAAGATTTCAACTTTATCTTTAACCCACAAACTTGGACTGCTTCTTCAAGCCAAGAAACCAAACCTACAAACACAAGACTTTCTTCACATGGCCATGGAGGCTCACCTTCCAGCCTAGGCCATTACATGGCCACCCCCGAGCTTGGGAAAACAAGTATAGGATAGGATACACTCATACAACACAATACATAAACATTTAACACAATTTGGAACATAGATTTTCACATATTACTCCCTTCCCAAGCCTACACAAAGGACTTTTACATAGAATCCATATAATGGGTGAAGGTGGAATCTTCCCTTATGGAGACACCTAACTTATAACAAATAATATTTCAGCATACTATACAAGCCTTCACAAGGCACTTCCAACCCAACAGCTCAAATCCAAGAGCATCACAATTTTCTTATGGCCCCCAAAACAAACATAAGTAGGTTCTCATGGTGCCCATACAACCATGCACTCAAACATAAGGAAATCTCAACTTAGGCCCTTCACCCCAAGTTCTCCTCTAATCCTCCCAAGGATGAGGAGTGAACTTGCACGCCCATAAACATGAACAATTCAAGAACAAACAAGATTGGAAGCCAAAAAACTCAAAATGAAAACAAACAATAAAAGATCCACACATGGTAAAGCAGTTTACAAATTTTCACATAGTACATTTCTTTCAAAGCATTTTCAAATAAACACAAGGTAGAAAACCACCAACCTCCTCCTAAGACAAGGCTAAATTGAAGAGTTGAAGTTGAGCTTCCCTTGCCTCTAAGCTTGCTATCCTCAAATCTACTTAGTCCCCAAAACTTTCTAGATCTCCTCTCACTCTCTAATTCTCTCCTAGACCAAAATGAACAAGTGTCTCCTTCCTAAGTCTCTCTCCCTTAAAGTCATTCAAACATTCTTCTCTCACCTCACTTCCCAAGGCAATTAGGTTTCTAGATCTAAGACAAAATGACACTTGCCCTTACCTAAGGTTGGAATGAATTTCAACACATGAATATGAGGGACATCCTAAATAGCATTTTTATTTTCGTACATATAAAAAATGGCCCATTTGGAGAGGTAAAAAGGTGGCCTAGAAAAATGAGAATAGAAGAAATAAGCCCCCTAACCCATATACTAACTTTGGGGCACTAAAATTCAATCTAAACCACAACCTAGGACTCCACAAAACCTCTCAAAAACCTTAATTAATCATGCATCCGAAAATAGAGTATTAGTTTCATCAAATCTTGGTTCCTTAACCCACCTACCTAGCTTAGGAATGCTCAAGACAAACTAAGGAGAGGGTGGGGTCCATAATCCACTCAACATGCCACTTCATTAGAAAGTTGTCAAGTGACACATCACAACATACTTGGCATGCTTAGTGGAAAATTGTAATTTTATTTTCACAAGAGAAACTTACTTACAAACATACATTTACAAACATTGTCAGCCACATAAATACATGCAACACGTTTACGAAAGAAATCACATTACAACGAGGTCGTACTCTTCTTAAATTCGACCTTGGTTTTAAACTGATTGCACTTAGATCCTATCTTGTTTCCCTGACTTACAACCATGACCATGTTTCTGCACACTCAAATTCGATGTCAGTACATTATAAAATCTTGCATTAATAATCATTTCAAAAATAGAGTAGTAACATCTAAACTTGACAAATACATATATATCTGCATTCATAAAATATTACGTAATCTATAAGCATGTAATCCTAAAGTTATCATAGAACTAGGATTTCACCAATATTCATTATACTGAAAGATGACATAACAAATGCAGAATGCAAAATTCATATATCATAGATAATCATGGAACCAAAACGAGCATGTATAAAAGTATGACTAATGTGATCATCATAAGAATTTATAACAACTATCTCATAAGATCCAATGATAGCATATGTAATCCAAAAATAGATCAAATGTCTATACTCAAGGTATCATCCTGATAAATCAAATGTCAAAATGAATGTCGAACTAGAACGGGTCAGGATAGGACCTCACAGGTGTACTAACCAACATCAACTTTGGGCTCGTATTCTCACCCATAATTATTTTCCAGATATTGATGTGATTGAAGTTCACCGCTTTCCTCTGGAAGGGAGAGGATCCATGATTCTGAATACGCTAAAGTTTGGAGCTTAGTTGGTTAAAGATGGTCTCTTTTGGATTTGTCACTTGGGATCACAAGTTTTATTTTGGTTTGACTCTTGGGATGGGCACCCTCCTATCCTTTCCACTCATCCACAGCTCCATGCCCTCTATCAAAATTTTAGTGTTGCTGGTTGGGACACAGTTGATTTTTATAAGATAGGGTGTGTTAGAGGTTTGGCTCCTTCCTTTCATTGGAAACACCCTTCTGAATGGCCTCCAGGAGGATCTGAGGAGAATAGGAAGGAGCTGTTTCAGATTTTGCAGTCTCATGAGTGTACTACTTTGGTTGGTAATGATGTTCTTACTTGGGATAGCGAGGATTTGTCTGGGAAATTTTCAGTGTCTGCAGGATATGCTGAGCTTCTTCGGCAGACATTGGGGGACATCCAAGTGCCTTGGTGGAAGCAAGTCTGGTACAAGTTTTCCTGGCCCAAATGCAATTTTTTTATGTGGTTGGTGGTCCATAGCCAGTGCCTTACATGGGATAATTTATGAAAGCATGGCTTCCAAGGACCCTCAATGTGTGTTCTATGCCGGACTAGTGAAGAAAATATCTCTCATCTCTTTTTCCAATGCTCTTTCACTAGACATATTTGGCACTCTTGGTGGAATGTGTGGAACCAATCCTGTTGGCATGTTTCCTCACTGGCAGAATTCTTTGCTCACTGGGATAAGGCTCCTGTGAAGACTTCATTTCTTCAAGTTGCCTGGACTCTTGGACCCTCCTTTATTATTTGGCATATCTGGTTGGAGAGGAACCGTCGTATCTTTAAGGATGAGTTTTTGGAGGTTCCTCACTTATGGTGGAAAATTCTTCATTCTTTGGGGGAAACTTTTTCTGCAAAATGTGACACTTCTAAGGCCATGGAACCAGGGGAGGATATTTTCAATAATTGTCTAAATATTCCCCCCTCACATGGAAAACTGCTAAGAAAGATGTGTAGACATCCCTTGCGAAAGATAAATAGGGTGGGGAAGTGGAGTGCCCCTCCACTGGGTGTTCTTAAAATCAACACAGATGGGTCTTCCAAGGGCAATCCAGGCCCTACTAGTATTGGTGGTGTTGGCAGAGAGTACATGGGATGTTTAATTTCTATTTTCAATTTATAAAGGTCATCACACTAACAACCTGATGGAGGCCATGGCTATTTTGTATGCTATGAAGAATGCTTGTGACCTTGGTTGGAGAAGGCTTATCTGTGAATCCGACTCTCAAGTGGTGATACGTCTATTGAATTAGCAACATTCTAAAGTTGTTAGTTGGAAGTTAGCTTTGATTGTGGACTAGATTCATAATTTGTGTACTTCTTTGGAGTCTGTTACTTTCACTCATATTCCCAGGGAATGGAATAGTGTTGCTGATTGTTTGGTGAAGTGGGCTTCTGACCATATGTGTAATTGGAACATTGTTAATAAGACTCAACTTCTGATGGGCTTGTCCCATCAATTTGATCACTTGGTTGATCTTGATAGGGCTGTTTGATGCCCTTTCTCTGTTTGTTCTTGTTTCTCTTTCAGTTTGAATAAATTTTCACCCCTCCTTTATTTTTTAACATTTGTTTTTATTTCCTTCACAAGTGAATGTCACTATTAGAAAACTTATTAACCGAGACATAATCTCATTTTTTAACATTCCCAACTGTTTTACCACAGAAGAAAGAAAAACAATTGGGATTAACATTATCCATGTCTGGTTTTAGCAAACCCTCATAAGATTCTAACAGATTTAATCTTGTCTTCAAAAACTAACTTGCGTATCAAGTTAGAGAAACCTTTTAACAATCTCAACAGATCTTAACTAAAATACTTAAATAGATAATCCAAGTAAATCTTTGTTTTCCAAACTGTATTTAGAAAAATAATTTCCAAAAAAAAAAACATACCTGGTAGTTTCCGAAACAAAAAACTACCTGTCATTTGAGTGGAAACTGTTAAAAAACCTATCATCGGGAAGCTGCCATCACAAATATTAACATACTGAAAACCCATAACCAAATCTGCAACCTAAATACCCATATCCTTCGATCAGATGACACAAGGCAACGCTCATAGTTTAGGGTTCGAGGAGGGCAATGTCAAAAAAGAATTTCAAAAACTAAACTGAAAAGACTTTGACATTCAATTCACTTATTAATCTGTTTACATCAAATAATCTTGAAATGCCACGTGAACCCACAACATTACCACAGGTTACGTAGACTTCACCCCGCATCATTACCATGGGTTAAGTCAATGTGAAACTAAAGACATCATCAAGAACAAATAAGCCAACACAAACATATACTCCAAAACACTTAAAATTTAACTAAAATTCTTAAAAGCACATCTAAACTTTACATTTGAATTCCTATAGCAAACATTCTCTCATTTTGTTTCTAACTAAAAAATTATTTACTACATTTAAAACCTATTCCTATGGTGGTTGAATATCCTTAAAATTAAAGTCTTAACATCTACCCCATTAAAAGATCTAATGAGTTATGAAAAAAATGAACATATGCCAGTCAAATGTATTATTATTAGACTAAAAAGAATAATTTCTAATAGTACAATCTACAATAAAGTGAAAAGAGTTTGGTGGGAACTAAAATCATATATATAACTAATATATATATATATATATATATATATATATATATATATATATATCAAAAAATAAGAAAATAAAAGAATACATTGATATGTTCTTTGTATGTGAATTCTACCTCTTTTTATTAAGGTTGAATTATTGCTTCATTTTATACATACTAATAAATTAAATTAAGCATTATGTTTTGGATTACGTCGTGGGCAAGATTGGAGGTTTTTTTCTCCATTCTTTCCTACCAGTGCCCACAGTGAATAAAGGTTCTGTAACTTTGAAATTATATAAATAAAATATAATGACTTCGATCTTTTACCGATAAAAAATAAATTAATAAATTAATCAAATTAAACGTCTAACAGATCTAATTAAGATTCCAATATTTAAAAAATAGTTCCAACCTTCTATTAAATTTAAAGATTCACAACCTCTTATTTATGAAAGAAAACAAAAACAACATAACAATAAAATGCACCTGCATCAGTTTAAAAGTTGAATGGTAGAATTTGACTTGCATGGAAGCCATGTCCATGTCGAACATTTAATTTAAACCATTCAAATTCGTTTTCATAGTTTGGTAAATTTGGTGTCGAGCAGATAGTTGTCTCAAATTTCAATGCAAATTTAATGCACATGTAAGAGATGACGAATGGAGAATTTAATGCTAAGGTTATATATATTCGCATTTGTTTCAGCATTTCAGAAGTACAGCTAAAAGTTGGTGAATGATAATGGCGGTGAGTCCCCACCCGCCCCTTGGCCAGACTTTCACTACTTAATTTCTCTGTATGCATCCTGAACATATTTGACCTTGAGCAGTCCATTGATGTCTTTGCAGCCAAGAAAGCCATAAATGAGATTCTTCTTGCCTCCAATCTCCCTTTTTGCAGCATAATGGTTTTCAGTTTCCCTACAGAGCATTTTATTATTGTCAACTGATGGCATGACTTTTTAGCACTTTTTTATTTAACATTGATGTCTAAATATTATAATTAGAATATAATAGAATGGAAAATTTTTAATGATGTTCACTACATCCCACTATCTATAATCATTTATAATCTTTGCTGATTGAAAACCATAATCATTTATAATTGTGAGTGATTCTGGTGAATTATTATTTATAAATGTATATGAAATTTTCAGAGTTGACAATATAGTTGTTGTGATATTGCTATCAGGATTTAACTGTGTAGTTTTTTGAGTCAAACTCATTGACCCATGATAGCAATATCACAATTTGACTTGCTGTAGAAAATATCTCCTACTTATCAATATAGTTGTTGTTTGATAACAGAAAGAGCACTGCATTGGTTGAAAACTGAAGTGAACGTGGATGATAATGGTATTCACTTGTTTTTCTACGTAATGTTTTATCATTCTCAACTGATGACATGACTGTTCAAGATTTTTTATTTAACATTGATGACGTTCACTAGAACCCACAATTAATAAAATTAGAGAGTTAAACAACATTAAACTAATTATTAGTTAATAGGCTATATATGTTCGGAATCAATTGTGTTAGTGAAAATAACTTGTCATGTACTCAAAATAATGAGATTATTGCAGACATATAAGGTGTCTCATATTTTCTGTAGGATTAGAGTATTAGAGGAAAGAATCTAATAGTTGTGATAGAAATTGTTGATTTAATATCTACATTTACTGATTTAATACCTATACTTGTTGGTTTAATGTCCAATTTTTTTTGAGAATAATGTATCAATTATTGTGATTCTAAATTTGTTATTGCTATGATGACTACCCACAATTGAAAGAAGAGTATCCTTAGTTGTAAACAACAACCAATCATGGGATGCCACATCAGCTCCACTAGTATGGGCATCCTCTTTGCACAATCATTGGTCTCATCGGTTTTGGGCTGTTTTGGACACCTTGGCAAAAAGCATGCTGATGTGGTATCATATTTGATGGTGTGACCTTGAAATCTTAGATATAAGCAACGGATTCACCAAGTAAGCTGCTGTAAAAAATTGGGAGTGATTGGAAATTTCTACATAAGCTTTTGAGAAGCGTGAAGTTAGAGTGATCAACTACTAGATCCCAAGCGTGAAGTTAGAGTGATAAAAGGAAAAATACGCTAAACACAGAATGGAATGGAGGACCATAAACGAGCAGAGTTGTTGACAGAAAAGAGGCAAGACTTGGCTGAAAGGACAAATCTTTTTGATGATGATTGCAGACACTGTTTTATTTTAGGCAATTCCTTTGGTCTATAATTGACTCAAACATCTTCGGACTAAGTAGAGAGGATTTCCATTTGCTTTGACAGGAGAAAATGGAGGAATTGAAGCGCTGCCCTGCAGATAATCGACCCTTTACTTTGGTTGACTTTATTGAGAGGGCCGCCACTGTCTACAGTGATTGCTTCTTCTCTCGTCTACAACAGCACTCGCTTCACATGGTCTCAAAACTTTAATCGTTGCCGTAAGTTGGCCTCTGCTCTAGCTTTGTGTAATATTTCTCGCGAGGACGAGGTAAGGAATTCTCAGTTTTTGCTTCTTCTGCTTTGTATGTGATCTCATATTATTGTTCTTGTTTTAAGATTCTGACTGTAAATGTAAAGTGAGGGTTTCAATATGCAATCTTTTCAAGAAATAGATGTAAAGATTTTTCAGTTTGTTGATTTTCAAAAGCTGATTCAAGTAAGGATTTGCACGCTAAATCTGTTGGCACACCAGCAAATCAGATTTACACCTGCAAATCATTAGGACTAGTTGTGGAGTCTGCCTTTACACCTGCAAATCAAATTTGCTTGAAAGTTTCTGAAGCCTTTTCACAAATCCATTATGCACATATCCGACAATCATTGCAGTCCATGAGATCACATCTCTTTGAGGCATTCTGTCAAAAAGTTCATGTGTCTTGTCTATGCCTCTACATTTTGCATACATGTCCACCGGGGTACTTGCAACTTAAACATATGACAAAAAGCCCCCTTCCATTTTATGCTTTTATGGATGTCCATACCCTGTTCCAGAGCCCCAATTTTGCTACACACTTGATGTATACTAGTAAAGGTTGTGTAATTTGGCTTTGCACCTGCTAATTGCATTTTCTTGAATGATTCTAAAGTCTTTTCAACAAATCTATTTTATATATACCCTGCAACCATGGCATTCGGTGACACCTCATTTCTTTGAGGTATTTTGTCACACAGTTCACATGCCTTGTCTATGCTTCCACATTTTGCATACAAAGTCTACCTGGGTTGTTGCAACCACAACATTTGGAGAAATTCCTCTATCCATTATGCTTCGAAGGATATCAATACTCTGTTGTAGAGCTCCCATTTCACCACAGGCCATGAGCATGATGGTAAATGTGAGCTGATCAGTTCGGAAACCCGTTTGTTGCATTTGATGGAAGAGTGTGACTATCTGAGCTTTGGTATGTAACAATAGTCATATTCCATCAGACAGTGTCTAGTTCATTGATTTGGTCAAGCACTTTAAAGAGCATCCAACAGGTATCTACACTTGTCATACAAGTTAATAAGCTTATTCTAAACCATCGTAGCCCTTCTTCACAATCACCTCGAGTGCCATGTAGGTTGACATTCTGCAAGTTATATGGAGCTGCCCATCCTGGCCAGACTGCTTGGGTAACGTGCTGAGGGGAGTATCAGAAATGTTCACATCAAGTAACAGATTTTCCGACTTGAGATCTCTGTGATAAACCCCTTGGCTACGAGAAAAATCCACTGCGTTGATGAGCTGCTTCAAATAGTTTCTAGCTCCCTGCTTTTTAAATTTATCCTCCTGAACTTTATCAAATAGCCCTCCTCCCTTAACATACTCCATGCCAAAATAAATCTTTGTGGTGGATGCCATAACTTCACAGAGCTGAGCAATAGAAATAGGATGCCGAACCAGTCTCATTATATGCATACCATTCTATAGTTCGGGTCAATTTTTCAAATATAAAGGAAGCCAAACATCATTCATCCTGCTTCTCAACAATTCCGAATTGCCCTATATTTTTCACACTATTTTCAAAAACTACATTGGCAAGCTGGAAAATTTAAATTCCCAGAGCAGAGAACACAAGCCCCCGAGGTGGGCAGTGCCTCGCATAGTCTCCTTGAACTGCTCCAGCTGATTCAACCTTGCATGACCATCATTCCACAATTAGCGTCCTCTTATATTCCAAAACCCTAAGGCCCTGTTTGGTTGAGGAATTAGAATTTGATTCAAAACCTGATTATCTTAAAATAAGGTTTTGAAATTCCGGTTTTGTGTATTCGGAAGATCGTTTAGACCATTTGGTTGACCCAAAAGATGATGAGACAATCCATCTTCTGCGTTTGGTTGCCAATTTCAAAATTAGAATTAGGACTAGAAGTCAATCACCAGGACCTTAGAAACACCGTCATGGAAATTAATGATCCGCAGGAACTTAAGCCCTAGTTTCTCACACCAATCTTTAAAGGCGCCATTCCCAACCCTCGGACCTGCAAAGGAGAAGACTGTTATAGGAATCGTCAGTGAGTCTTGCGGACAATTCAACCCTAGCTCAGCCACATCATATGCTAAGCATCACCAGGGCATTGCCAAGGTTGTGTCCCCTTACACATCTCCACCAAGCGATTGAGCTCATGCATGAGCTGATCCCTCGCACTGCTCTTGCAGTAACGACAGTCTTTATCATCCACAATCTAAAGATTCAAGAAACCGGACTCAACCTTAACATCTGCGTGCGGATGGATGTGATTGAACTCCACAGGGTGCAGAAAATCCATGAGATTGGCGATCCACTCAAGGTAAGTCACGGTGCCTATTAAAATACCTAAAATGAACCCCAAAACTGACGGACCCGACGACAAATTAAAATTTACTTCACAATTTTCCAAAACCTGCATTTGATTTCAAATTCCACCTATTGGATGGGAAGATGGTGTCGCCCATTTTAGGGCCAAAACCGGATTTTGAAGCCCTAACCCCGAATTGCATTATAGTGTCCCAAACGGCGGATTTGGTAAAAAAGTGGAAGTCCTGCACCCAATTCCGCCCCAATTCCACTAACCAAACGGGGCCTAATAACGAGTGCACAAAAATAACATCCAAATTGTGTCACTCAAAACTTACCAAAATGTTTACAAACTAGCGCTTACACGAGATGAGGTGCAATGGTGTAGTCGATAGTAATATATACAACTATTTTTTATGAAATGGTGTAGTCGATAGTAATATATAGAACTATGTTTTATGAAACCATAAAATCTATAGGTTATGCAAGAATCGGGTTAAATAGGGTTGTGCAAATTATTTATTGTTAAAGGATGTATCAACAGTAGCTATATGCATATAGAGGAAGTCCAAGTTATGCTTTTGTGCCTCCTCTGTTGTGACAGTGAGTAAAATTTGCCTCCACCCATTACATATTTCTTTGCAGGTATAAAGGGTAAAAAATGTTGATTAAATGTGTTGTTGTTTATCACTTCTTTATTTGCATCAATTTTATTTTGGTCTTCCCCTATTTTGTTGCATTTGCTTGAAAGTGTCTAAAGCCGCATTCTTTGTGTGGCCTGCAATCATGGTGTTCCATCTGATCATATTTCATTGAGGCATTCTTTTAAACAATTCACTTGCTTTGTCAATGGTTCCATATTTTGCATACATGTCTATCAGGACCGTTGCGACTACACGATCTAATGATATTTATCTTCCTATGTACTTTAATGTATGTCCATGCTTTGTTTTAAAGCTCCCATTTTGGCACAAGCAGAGAGGATGCAGGCAAATGTCATGGAACTTGGCTCTACACCCGGCAATGACATTTGCTTGAAAGTTTCTATAGTTTTTTGACCAAACCCATTTTGTGCATTTCATGCAATCATGACATTCTATAAAATCACATTTCACTGAGCCATTTTGTCAAATAGTATGTTGGAGCTCAAAAATCCAGTTTGTTTTTTTTAGTCCATTTTCAAAATATTGTCTAGGTGTCAAAATTGTGTCTTAAAAATCTTTGAAAGAGGCCAAGTTTGAAGGCATGGAAAATGGAGCCTATTGATTTTCATGAGAGATCATTGGGGCAGGGTGTTCATTGTCTATATGTAATAGGTTCTAGGTCTCTGTTTTTAGTTCTGACATGTTTTTGAAGTGGTTGTTTTAAGGGTGCTCCCAAAATCTGCATTAAGCCCGTTTCCTGATTTTTACTAAGTAGCCCACTTTGGAGGTCTATATCTTTTGCCCTGTGATTGGTCTTTGCGTGCTGGTTGTGGCATCATGTTGTAGGCATGAGATTGATTCATCTTGCAAATTTTTAGCCTCCCATGTGCCCATTTGACCTATTTGCCAGTGTCATTCCGTTTGCATATTATTAAAATTATGTGCATTGTTCATGTTTCTAAGTGGCTTACTTTGAGGCTTTGTAATTTGTGCCCTGTACGAAGTCTGGCATAATTGAGTGTTGTTCCATATTGTAAACCTGGAAGACTACTTACCTGAAGATTTTGAGGTCCCTGCCAATCCGTTTGACCACTTTCCCAAGCCATTTCCAAATCAGATTTCTATGATTTTCAATGTTTTAAATTCTGAATATGTCTGACGGGCTGACTTTGGCATTTTATTGTAATCGTCCATTTGATCTTTTTGGCAAGCTCGTTATGGATTCATGTTCCTTGTATGAGGGAGAATCAACGCCTAAGTTGCTGGTCCCTGAAAATTTCATTCGGTCAATTTTTAAAGCCAGTTTCGAAGGGGACTTGTCTGTTTTTGGTAGTACGGACAGTTTTAGTTTTCAAGTGGCCATGTTTGATTGTTAATAACTTTGGGCTCGGATCTTTCTAGGCAATCTCCTTTGGCAAGTGGCATAACATGTTGGAGGTGAGCCTGTTTTCCTGGTGCTGTGTTCTTGTGAGGTCGTTTGGTCAGTTTTTGAGGCCAATTCTAGAGGATAATTAGTCAATTTTACAAAGTGAATTAGCATTTGCAAATCAAAGGTATTATTTTTCTGAAAAGGCAAAAGAGTTAAATGAGCTCCATGACAAAGAACCAATTAAATTACAATGGGACTCTTTGTCACACACAGATAGCTTAGACAAGGCGGCTATTGTGAGGTGGGATTCCAAATTTGGAGGTCCATGCACAGTGACACAAGTGGAAGAAACGTCTCTTTGTCCCTCGGCTATTTCCTCAGCTCAGTACTGATCAAGATGGTTAATGTGGCACACCACAAGTTTCCTATGGAGTGGGGCACTTGGGACAACAAAAAATCTAATGAAACCTCATCCTCATTACCACAACAGTCCTTTGAATTTGAGAACTCCACAGTATGAGATTTCAGTGAAGTCACCACTCCAAAGAAGGTCAAAGGGGATTCTGTATCCCAAGAGAAAATCGATAGTTAAAATGAGCTGTAGAAATGATCTATTTTCTGGTCTGTTTCCAAAAAGAAAAATAGAAAATACCTGAAATGCTTATTTAAGTCAGACACTAAAACAGTACAATGAGGGAAGTAAATAAAATCAAGCATGGAGGCTTCCGGTCAATGAAAAATGGCGGTGTAAGCATGAGGGGTCTTCTATTAAGTGAATGGAACGCGTGGCAATTTTGAGGGGGGATATACCCACCACTACAAAGTGTGTGGGCACAAGGATGTGCAAACCAAATTTTTGCTTGCAGGATAAAATAAAGACAATGGATGGACCGGTATTTGAAAGAATGGGAAGCCTACGCAATGGGGAATGGAAGTGTGTTTGCTGAAGAGGTCACGCAAAAGACCAAAGGGAACAACCCGTGCATAAAAATGCATGCCCAGCATAAGCCAAAGATGGAACTCATGTATTGAATTGGTGGGGGGCTGCCAGTTAGAAAGAGAGGTCCCCAACGTATACAAGGGAGTCCCTTGCACAGATGAATCGGAGGCTCATGCAAATTAAAAGGGAGTACTCACGTTTGGGAGCACCAGCATTAGTCAAAATGAAGCCTCACGCGTGTAGAGGGAAAACTTGTGCAAGTTGGGGAGTTGTTTATTAAGTGGAGTGGTGGCACTCACACATGGAGATATGGCTGCCAGCACATTTAAATGTGCCTCATGCGCTTAGTATGAAGGGTCCTCTGCGTGAATTGAAGGTGAGAGATGTAGATTAGAGGGCTGCTCACACTTTAATGTGGACATAGCCTTGCGCAAATGGAAGTGGAAACCAAGGCACATTCAAAATAAAACTTGCGTAAGAGTTTTAGATGGGAGCTCACACATTGATGGTGGCCAGTCCACAAATAAGGAGGCACATTCCATGTTTATGCTTGCGCAAAGTATGTAATGCCTTGCATAGGAGATGGAAGTCACACGCAAAACAATAGAGGCAACCTATTTGAATGAAGGGGCCTCACGCAAGTAGATGGGAAGCTGCCAGTCTGCAAACAAATGGACCCATGCATAAAATGGCAGCTTGAGTAAGGAGTATGTGGCCTTGTGTAAGCACGAAGGAGGGATGTGCAGGCTGACCATTAAAGAGAAGCCAGCACTTGCGCATTAAGAAGAAAAACAAGTGAATGGTGAAGCTGGGCGGGTAAGCTGTGTGAGATTGGGTATTTGGGATTTATCCCACATTTGCCTCGGGATTCATAAAATATTTGTTTATATCCAACAATGCCCAGTTATTGTGTAAAGCAAGTGAAGGAAGAGGCTTTGTGTTGTCTCTTTCTCTGTGGGCCCACCTAGGTATGCGTGCCTACTAGGCATTTGCACAGTATTTTGAAAGATAATTTAAAACACTCCAAAATAATTATCCCACATTGCTCCCAAAATGGGCATTTAAGATGTTTATATGCAACGACCCACACATAATGAAATAGATCAATGAGCTGGAGGCTCTGCTCACACGAGCTCTTGGAGGTGCCTCAGGATCTGTGTTAGCGGGCCCACAGGTAAGAAATTTTGTAGAGAAGCGGTGGCGCAATGACTAGACAAGGAGGACACATGGCGGGCGTTCGCGAAGTCGCTAGATGAGACCGGCGGTTAGAGAAAGATTGGGCGACTCAGTGAACAAGGTCAGTTAACCGCCAGTCGTGCAATCGCCAGACGGTCCACGGTTAAGCCAAATCATTTCACGATTCAGAGAATGAGCAGTCGCCAAGTCGCTAGATGGATTGTGGTTAGAGGAAAACATCTGGAGAACAGGAGATAACCAGGTCATTGAATCTCCAGATCTTGGCGGTCAACGAAGTTCCATTCCGAGATTGGGAGAATGGGCTCAGTCGCCCATTCTCCAGATGAAACCCAGGGTCAAAGTTTGATTCCGAGATTCAAAGGTAGTCTATTTGCGTGATCACCAGGCTTAACCACAGTTAAGGAATGTGCTCAGAGATTTGGAGAATGCATGTGGTCGCTAGTTCTCCCAATCAGGTGGTTAGCCTTGAGTTAGGTCCGAGCATCCAGTCAAATGGTGACACTTGGCGCTTCCTGGTGGCCTTTGTGGTAAAATGGGTAAATATTATAATATTGCAGATTTGAAAGTATTTGAAAAATTAATGCAATATAACATAGTCCAGACATTAGATAAAAACCCAAAAATTTAAAAGACAAGGCCTACTCACGGAAAAAATGCCTGGGAGTTCATTTTTTACCCGAACATAGGAGTGTTATATGTTTTTGGAAACGTGAGAAGACAAGGAATTTGATGGCAATGATAATTTTAAGTTTCAGAGTGATGGGAAAGAGCAGTTTGGGTTTGAATTCCGAGGTCATAATCAAATCAGTTTGGGAAATGATTGCAGAGTATGGATCGGTTAGAGAGAGTTAGTTGCATATCAGTTATGGGAAAACTTGGAGATATTTAATGCCAAGAATGGATAGCTGTCAGTTGGCTTTCAACTGACCACATTCTCCTATATCTCAATTTTTCTAGACAATTGTAAGGGATGTTGAAATTTATGCTGCTGGGACAGCTTCTGGGCTTTTGAGTCTTATTTTTGTGTTCATGGTCTTGCAATGTACAATTTCAAATAAATTTTAATGAGAACAATTGAATCTTTGTTCAGTCATGTTTGATGTCTTTGTATGTATTGTCTTAATTCTTGTGCATTAACTTGTAAGGCATGTTAATATACCAGTTATAAGGTATCTGTGGGTTTGAATTTGAGTTTCTTTCAAGGAGAGAGTAAGTCTTGATATCAAATTCTAAGAATTCTAGGTTTGCATATGAATTTGATGTCTAGGTATTGAAATGAGAAGAATGGTTTGCAAGGCATTTCATTTGGGTTTTTGAGTGTGGAGTTAAGGTTTTCTGGGAATGTACATTTGTTTGACTCTGTTGCCCAATAGATAAGGCACTAGTCTTTTGCTTGTCCTGCAGTTTCATCATCAAATCTTTAATTCAAATCATTTTCCATTTACAGTTTAAGAGCATTAATGTTTGTAAATTGCATTGAATAGTGCAAATGCTTTTGGTGATTCCTTGTAGAAGTGAATCTAATAGGTTAGCCTGCCTGAGCCTCCGGGTTCGAAGAGAAGAAGGGTGAATATCCTTGTTGTTACTATCCACTAATTTTCATGTTTGCATAAGGGGTTTTAGTGAGAAAGTGTGTATGTATGCAGATTTAGTATGTTTTAGGTACACCCGCCTGGGTCTGTGGAGCCCAAAGTGTAGGAGGATTAAATCCTTGTTAATTAGCATTTTTCCCTGTAAGAATATGGAATTGGGAGTCTAAGAGTCAAGCAATAGCTATATAGTGATTCAACATGAAAAAGTGCTAACACAGTACAAATGCCTTATCAATCCTTCTGTAATACCCCAAAAATGGGCTATAAGTTCATTAATATCCTGCATCTACATATCGAACGAAATCAACATCGAAGTCCTAATCTAAGGCACATCTGCACATCATCGAATCCTAATTGATTATCTTAAATTTTGCATCGGGGAATATTCCTAGTAATATTCTTAATTATCTTAATTATCTTTAATTTTATAATTATTTGGCAATAAATCACATTTATCCTAAAATTTGATTAATTGAATATTTTGCATATTTAATTAATTAGATTTAATTTTGCCACTTAATTATTTAATTAAATTTAATTCTATCTATTATTAATTGTATTATTTAATTTTGACAATAAATCCAATATCCTATGAATAATTGATTAAATTCTTATTTAATTAATTAAAGCAAGTTGTCATTATTTAATAATATGGTTTTTAATAAAAGTTTGATAAAATAGTTAATTAACCCATAAATTAATTATTTTATTTCAAAAAGCAGTTAAGTTGAGAATAAATCACTTTATTTATTTATTAAATCATAATTATCCATGTGCACATTCAAGGACCAGTTAAACTCAAAATTGGAAAATCAATGCAAGTTGTTAGCTTTTTGAAACTCAGCATCTTTTTGAGTTTTAAAGTTGATCTAAACTTCTAATTCGAGTTGAACTGTGCTTTTGCATGATTTTTGTGAGTTAATTATCTTTATTATCAGATAACTCAAAAATCAAGTTGAGTTTATTTGAGTGATTTATGGCTTTTTTCCATACACCTCCAAAGCCCTGGATTTCTATAAAATCAAGGCTCAACTCTTCATAATTCATCCACAAATTTGCACAATCACGCTGGAGAATTAGAATTGGGAGAATCAAAGCTCTTGCGAATCAACATCTTTGTGAGATCAATCTTTTTTTTTGCATATCATTCTTAGATAGTTTCATATCAGTTTTTCATATAGATTAGTTTCATATCAGTTTTTCATTCTTATTGCATAGTTTTTCCTGCATATGACTCCCTCGAAACTCGCATGATTTGCACTGTTGTAGGTCATGATTCATCCCGATATAAAAACCTATTTTCCTATCTCCAAGACCAAATCATTCTCGATACCTTCAATCGTCATGAAAAGAGATACCTTATCCGTAATGCCTCCTGATATGTCATCATTGGTAATGATCTATACAAACGAGGTCTAGATGGCACGCTACTTAGATGTTTAGAATGGGAAGAGTCTCAACGTGCATTAGAGGAAGTCCATGATGGTATTTGTGGGTCACACTCGAACGGTTTAACACTAGCTCGAAAACTTATTAGGGCTGGGTACTATTGGCCTGAAATGGAGAAAGAGGCTATCAAATTTGCTAAGAATTGTCAAAAGTGTCAAGTACATGGCAACCTAATTCATGCTCCAAGGAGGGATCTAATCCCCTTTACAACACAATGGCCTTTCCATCAATGGGCATTTGATCTTATCGGGATGATTCATCCTCATTCTTCTAATGGACATACCCATATAATCACAGCCACAGATTATTTTACAAAATGGGTAGAAGCGGTCCCTTTGACACAAGCAACTGGAAAGCAGATATCGATGTTCATCTTGAACTATATCATATGCAAATATGGGATCCCTCATTCCATAATCATAGATAACGGGGGACAATTCAAAAACAAGGATCTAGATGACTTATGTGCTAAATTCAAGATTACACAACATTGGTCTTCTATTTACTATCCTCAAGGGAATGGACAAGCTGAGGCTTCAAACAAAAATCTCTTGAAGATCTTGCACAGAACAGTTAATAAAACAGGAAGAGACTGACATCTGATGATCAATCCAGCTCTCTGGGCCTACAGAACTAGTATCAGAACGCCTACTGGGGCTACACCATTTGCTTTAGTTTATGGGTCTGAAGCAGTACTACCTATTGAGGTTGAAATCCCATCACTCTGAATCAGAATGCATGACTTGTCACCGACGATGACTACAGAGTGTCTAGGTTGCAAGAACTTGAACTACTAGATGAGCGCAGACAAACAGCGTATGATCATCTCAAAGTATATCAGAAGAGAATGTCTAGAGGCTACAACAAGAAAGTCAGACACAAAGAATTTCAGGTTGGTGATCTAGTCTTGAGAGAAAATCCTAAAAATCAATCCCATCGAGAATGCAAGGGGAAGTTTGAACCCAACTGGCTGGGTCCCTTTGTAATCACTACTACTTTTGGCTCTGGTGCCTATCAACTCTCAACGACTGAAGGAGAATAGCTCCGAGAACCAATCAACGTTCTCCATCTGAAGAAATTCTACACCTAAGGCATTCGGTCTATGGTAAAATGTCCTTAAAAAAATCTTAAAAATCAGAAAAAGTCTTGAAAAAATGAACATCTTGGTGAAAACCTAGCAATAGGCACCTTGATGATTCACAAAAAAAGTAAAAAATATTAAAAAAAAAAATTAAAAAATTGAAAAAATGAAAAATACAAATAAATAAGAAAAAAAAAAAAGTGCCTTGGTGAAAACCTGGAAACAGGCGCCTTGGTAGCAAAAATAGAATCTCTGCCAAGATGGTGAAAACCCAGCAAACGAGAGCCACTTGTTCAAAACGCTCCATCTATCAGCACAATCTTGGTCTTTCCCAGCTTTCAGTCTTGCTTTAGTTTGTACATATCTCCTGGTTTGTTTCAACATTTCCAGTTTTCAATAAGTCAGTCTATACACCAACCAGCTCAAGCGTCTGTATCCTATCAATGTTTAACATTTGGGGGCAATCAATGTCATATCCTATGGTCTCTGGTGTATCTGAGACGTGTCATATCCACTCAGAGTCCTTTGAAGCTTCATTTGAGTCAGTCAGTCAGTCTTGTCTCCAGAAAGGATTTTGCATCTACAACAACACAAATCAAACATCAAAACTCAACTGAAAACAATCTATGCTTTTTACATGCTTTTATCTCCTTGTATGCTTACTGATTCGCATTGAGATTTTTGCATATTATGTCCCTTCGAGCTCTTCGATGATGTCCTTTATAGGATTTAGAGAGTGATGACTGGGGGCATAATCTTTTCTTTGTCTTCTGCTTGTATGTGACAATCTAACAACTTTGGAAATTCTGGATTGAAATGGTGTCCGACTGTAAGAACCTCTATCTCGAATTGGTTGGCCATGCGTACCTCAACCATTGATACCCGGATGATTCAAAGAAGTATCGATCTAACTATTGTCTTTTTGAGTGAGTTCTTTCTCCTACTGTGAAACACGATCTTACCTAAGGATGTGAACGATAAAGGGTCACTATGGGTAATTCACACTGGATTTGGAATGATCTCTTGACTATTTGATGTGTTTGTCATGCAAGGCGTATTCAGGTCATCATGACGTTTATGTTTTGATGCTTATACAAATTGCTATATCAAAATGGACATGATATTCAGGTCATCCTGGCGTTTGTGCCTTGATGCTTATATCTAATCTGACATTTCGAAAATAAAATCAATATTCATATATCCATGGTTGTTGACCAGTGGGTGTTGTATTGATTCTTGCACATACAAATCGATATTCATATGTCTATGGTTTCATAGCTAGTGGGCATTGTATTGATTTATCCGGCTACCAAAAAGTTCAATGATGATAACAAATCGACATATGATCAGTGACTAGATCCTAGGTCTTAGGTTGCATTTCATTTTGCATGTCTCTTTGCATTTTTCATCTTTGCATGATCTCACAATGACTAAACGAACTTCAAAGCTTAAACAAATCTTCATATCAATTCTTCAAATCTAACAAGAGCTGAATCTCACACGAAGGTTCCTCCAACGAAGCAGCAAGTAGAATCCTTTTTCGGGATCAAAATTCAAATCTGAGATCATTCATATTATTAACTACTTGCATAATCGACCTTCAATCATCACAGAAATCCAGTATTCAACTTAACTGATTATCTTACATCAAACTATCAAAATTTTAACTTGGTCAACCATGGTCAACTCATGGTCAAACCTAGTCAAACTTGGTCTTTTGGGACCTTCCAACGATGCAGAATGTGTTCTTGAATGTGTTTCACTGCCTTTCCAATCAATCAACATGCTTCTGAGCTCTCAACGCTGACTTTTCTTGTCAGATTTCAATTTTCATCCCAAAGGGGGCATGGTATTGCACATCAATTCAAAGTCTATAAATCAAAATTCTATCGATCAAGTCTATCAATATCTTTCATCAGTGATCAAGACAAACAATCACGTCTAGTTACTAATTCATCAAAACTCCTCATTGCTCGGGGCAAATCTATCATCACTTGGGGCATATCAGATTCATCAAGATCCATATCAATCTGGTATTCTCCTAATTTTGTAAACTGTATTAGTTTTTGCAACCATCAGATCATAGTGTTCTTTCCTTGGTTCTTCGGCAACTGAAGGATTCGGATGTGACACCTACTAGTTCTACTAAGACAATCAAGTCTAGAACGGGTCACTCATTTCTTTGCAATCCTAAGGTTTGGAATCAGGCATTTTGACACTTTTTCGCAATCCTCGGTTCATTGCTGCTACAGTGAACATTATCTTTGGTCATTCAGGACCTATTATCTCCATATCAAACCAATATCAATCAGCTTCTGTCACATATCAATTATCAATCTCAAACATCAGTTTCATATCTTTATCAAACATAGACTATCTTTGAACCACTGCGCTTCGCACAGTAATTCAAAGAGGGGCAAAATGTAATACCTCAAAAATGGGCTATAAGTTCATTAATATCCTGCATCTACATATCGAACGAAATCAACATCGAAGTCCTAATCTAAGGCACATCTGCACATCATCGAATCCTAATTGATTATCTTAAATTCTGCATTGGGGAATATTCCTAGTAATATTCCTAATTATCTTAATTATCTTTGATTTTATAATTATTTAGCAATAAATCACATTTATCCTAAAATTTGATTAATTAAATATTTTGCATATTTAATTAATTAGATTTAATTTTGCCACTTAATTATTTAATTAAATTTAATTCTATCTATTATTAATTGTATTATTTAATTTTGACAATAAATCCAATATCCTATGAATAATTGATTAAATTCTTATTTAATTAATTAAAGCAAGTTGTCATTATTTAATAATATAGTTTTCAATAAAATTTTGATAAAATAGTTAATTAACCCATAAATTAATTATTTTATTTCAAAAAGCAGTTAAGTTGAGAATAAATCACTTTATTTATTTATTAAATCATAATTATCCATGTGCACATTCAAGGACCAGTTAAACTCAAAATTGAAAAATCAATGCAAGTTGTTAGCTTTTTGAAACTCAGCATCTTTTTGAGTTTTAAAGTTGATCTAAACTTCTAATTCGAGTTGAACTGTGCTTTTACATGATTTTTGTGAGTTAATTGTCTTTATTATCAGATAACTCAAAAATCAAGTTGAGTTTATTTGAGTGATTTATGGCTTTTTTCCATACACCTCCAAAGCCCTGGATTTCTATAAAATCAAGGCTCAACTCTTCATAATTCATCCACAAATTTGCACAATCACCGTGGAGAATTGGAATTGGGAGAATCAAAGCTCTTGCGAATCAACATCTTTGTGAGATCAATCTTTTTTTTTGCATATCATTTTTAGATAGTTTCATATCAGTTTTGCATTCAAATCCTTCATTTAGGTGTTGTCTAGGTCACTGATCTCGATTACAATCTGAGAACATCAATCTCGCACCTACTAGAAGGTAATAAATTGCTTGGTTAGATTAGATTTCAATTTTGCACGATTTTGATTATCACTAACCTCTAATGTTTTACTGAGTGTTGTGTCTACAAATCAAGTATAATTTTCACACACACACCTTCCACATTGTCTGGATGAAAACTCTGGAGTTTCATAACCATTCTATGAAATTTTGTAAAGTTGAGAAGAGGAAAGCAATGAAATCAGAAGTTTCAGCAACATTTGTGCAATTATAAGCATTACACAACTTACATATCTTATAACTTAGTAACATCAAACGTGCTACATATTGTAATCTAAATCTCATTCACCTCCACATAGACAATGCATCAATGAGAAGCATAATATCTTTAGTGCCCGCTAAATCAAACATCGTGTTTGCATTCACATTTGTTAGCAAAGGTTCACTTTTACATATGTTTGACATGTACAACTCTGATATGCACTTTCATCTTATTATTTAATCTATTTTTTTTTAATCAATATAAAATTTATCAGTATTTCAATTTTGTATTTCTTTCAATAATATTTTTCTTTGAAATCTCAATATCTTACATCATATTTCAATTACATACCATGGGTTAAAACAAAATTTGACAAATTATCACTTTACACGAAAAATCATTCACCCTTGAATATCTCATGTCTTCACTTTCATTTTTACTTTTTGGTGGAGCACGTTTCATCTGATGAAAGACAATCCCCTTTATCTTGAGTAATCATTCTGTCCATTTCAACATTGCCAGAAATGCAATGTTTTTCTATCATTGCACGTTTCAACGCGCACGAAACATTTCAACGCAGAAACATGTGTTTTGGCTGGTGATATTTCATTTTTCTCCGTTGCCTTACTTTTTTATTTCATTTTATAAAGGTTCCATTAATCCATTCATATACTTCATTTTGTCGGGGATTATGCCTCAAGTGAGAGCTTTTAGGTTGGGTCAGCATTCAAAGCAACTACAGGAACTGCTTGTATTCCCCTGTTAAACCTGAACCAACTGAAGAAGACTTGACTGCCGCTAGGACTAAGAATAACAAAAGCTATTGACTAAGACATTTAATGCATTCCAATGCATAAAAATAAATTATTTAAAGACTATGGTAAACAAAGAACAGACTAGGAGTTATTTTGTATCTGTCTTGTAAAAACAAACTTTGCAATTAATTTGAAGTATTCGATAATTTGGACACAATATGTGATTGTCAATATAAGTTTTTTTATTTTTTATTATTTTAACCTTTTTAATTTAAGTTAATAATTTAGATATATTAATATTTTTTATTATAATTTAATTTTTAATGAGAGGCGTGTAATATACAATGGTATTTTTATTTTTTAATTTCTTATTATTTTTATATTTAATTCTGAATTAGTATTTTTTTATGATTATATTTTGTTATCAACCACTTTAAAAATAGTTTATGATTTATAAAATATTAAATTATATATATATATATATATATATATATATATATATATATATATATATATATATATATATATATATATATATATATATATATATATATATAAATTTTGCATGTTTTTAATTTGTTAATAAATAAATTGTTAATGATATATATTCTATTTAAAAAATAGTTTTGTGGTTTTTAATATGACATGCAATATGTTAATGTTAAGATATGTTTTTATTTTTTATTAGTTTTACATTAGTTTTGTTAGGCTATTAAGATATGACATGGAATATATGGGTTAAAGCACAGTCAGGTGTCACCTTTTAAGCTAACTTATCAGCACAGTTGAATTTTAGTATTTCTAACTAAAAATTAATTTTGGTCAAACATATGGTCTAGCTAGATTCATTCTAGGTAAGTTAGATAAGTTCTTTAACTTTTCCAATTGGAAATATCTATTAAATGCATGTTTTATACAAGTTTGGGTCCAATTACCATAAAAATAAAATTATTTTAGAAAAGTGATGTTTCAATAACTCCTAATATTTTTAATGATATTTTTTTTCAAATAAAAAAATACCCTTTTGTAGAGATCAAAGTCAAGAATATCCTCATATATATTTTATAGTGTTTTAATTAGACATAATTTATTGTAATTGAAAAATATTGCAAGTGGGTATTTTAACAGTCAAGGAGAAGTTGATTTGGAGAAAGAAAAAAATAGTAAATTATATTCAATAAATTTGAAAAACATATGGTGCACTAGACGAGAGAGTCCTCTTCAAGAATATATATTTCTTTTTTTGATTGGGATAGATTTGTTATGAAAAATATGTTGCGAGATGAAAACTATCATTTTCAGTGAATTGGAATTTGAATTGTTATAAAAGAGAAAATATAGTCAAAAACTAATTTTTATTTCTTCATGCACTAGCTATATATGTCATTTATGAAATTTTTGAAATTAGGGTAAAAAATGGTTATTTACATATAATTTTTTGGTGAGAACTAGACCCCTAATTTTCAGCATTTTTCAGCAACTGAAAAATCATCTTTAAAAATTTAAAAAACATATAAATTCTTATTCAAAAAAATTATTAAAAATATTAATCATAAAATTCATCCATTTTATCAAATTTAATTAGTTTACATCATCTTTAAATTCCTAACATAAATGTCATTTTTATACTATTGAAGTTGAACAACTTTGATTTTGTTAGCCTTTTCCTTTGTAAAAGGGTGACAGCTTATTGTGCTTTTACCCATATAGTTTTGTTATTTTTTTATAAAAGGACTACAATACAGATTATAGATCCCAAGTTGATTGAAAGATTCATATTTAATGAGAAGAGAATTAAAGATTTGACATTACACATCAAGTATGATTTTTTTATGCATATATATTTTTAAGTAAAAAGAATTTATATTTTAAGTTTTTGAAATATATCTATTGGTTGTATATATTCTTATTTTGACAAATGCATATACTTGTAAAAAAGTTTTGGGGAAAATGGATGGTGCTTCTTCAAATCCTAAGATGAATGAATTACAAAATCAACACACGAGTCCCACAAATTATAACAAAGTGAAAAGGAAAGAAAGAACCAAAGTTATTTGCAATAGGATTCCAATAGGAGAAAGAGTTGATTTGATCAGAGAGTTTAATTTTGTAGAGTCTTTAAAACCTATTGAGAAATAGTCACAAGATTCTCAACAAGGGATGTCACCATTTGTAAGTGCTTCTAGTACCTCTATTAATGAATCTCAAATTGGGAAAATGATTGATGCTACTGACAGAAAGAATGTAGATGCTTCTATTGGAAGTATTTTCTTTGGTTGTGGAATGTCATTCAACATAGCTAGGTCTCCTTTATGGAAATAGGCTACGAGGATGGTCAATAATGCACCTAAATGATATGTTCCTCCAAGTTATGAAAAAAATTTCACTGTTGTTTTAGATGATGAGAAGAAATGCCTTGAAGAAAGGCTACAAGATATTAGAAGTAGTTGGTCATATACAGGGGTTTCCATAGTTTCAGATGGTTGGATTGACATTGCACAAAGACCACTAATTAATATTCTCATTTCTTCACCAAAGGGCACAATGTTTATCAAATCACATGATACTTCAAGACATGTGAAAGATGCAACATATTTGGTAGGTCTTTTTAAAGAAGCAACTTAACATGTAGGGAGAAATAATGTTGTGCAAATTATAACTGATAATGCTTCAAACAATGTTTTGGTAGGAGGGATGATCAAAGATGAGTTTCCAAATATTTTTTGGACACCATGTGTAGTTCATTGCATGAACTTACTTCTTAAATATTTGCATAATAAGCTTCCTTGGGTTAGTGAGGTAGTTGCAAATGTTAAAAAAAATACAACATTTTATTGTAAATCACTCTAATGTCACATGCTATATATAGGAAATATGCTTCTTTGCAGCTACTTAGATGTGCAGAAACACAATTTGAGTCAAAATTTATCATGGTTGATTGAATTGTAAAGGTAAAACAAGCATTGAGGCAAATGGTGGTGTCTACTGAATGGGAGAGATGGAGAGATAGATCAAGTACCAACAGCCAAGCACGCGATGAAATTTATGATCTCATAATTGATAGTGGGTCATTTTTATTTTGGCAATGGGCAAGTGATCTTCTAACGCTTTCTTGGCCTACTCTTGAAGTCCTTCATCTTTTTGATAAAGATAAACCATGCATGGGAGATGTGTTTGAGAAGCTAGATCAGATGAAGGAGAAGATTAAAGATATATTTATTGTTGGGGCACCATCATTTGGTCAAGAGACACATGATATTGTTTGGGAATGTAGTTTACAAAGATGGAAGATGCTTCATAGTCCTCTTCACTCTATTGGATTTTTACTAAATCCTAAATGGTTTCACAAAAAACCATGGTTGGATTATGAGGTTTCCATTGGATGGAAAACCTATATGGATAGAGTTTATCCAATTAGGGAGGATCACACTCAAATCAAGGAGGAAATGTCAAAATATATTGATGGACTAGATAATTTTTCTCATAAAGATGTTCCATTTGATCGATTGAATATGGAACCCAAAGCATTTTGGGAGAACTATGAAGGAAAAACACCAAAACTAACAAATACTGCAATTTGTGTGTTATCTCAAGTAAATTTCACTTACTAATATATTTTACTTTTATTTTACATAAATATATTTCTAGTGCTTCTACATGTGAAAGAAATAGGAGTGAGTACACCTTCATCCATTCTATGAAGCGAAATAGGCTAGGTAGAAAAAAAGCAGAAGATCTTGTGTATGTTCATTTAAATCTTCGACTTTTATCTTGAGCTTCCAATGATTATAAATCAGCTCCTCATAGAATGTGGGACTATGGTGGTTTAATGGATGATGGAAATGATGAATTTCCAATAGAAATACTTGAAGATAAAACAGAGGAAAGTTTTCTTGCAGTTGGGATGGAGATATATATATATATATATATATATATATATATATATATATATATATATATATATATATATATATGACTTTTAAATATTCCGTTTCTGGTCACATTGTCATTGTCATTGTCATTGTCCTCTGATTTCTCATTTTTGGCAACATAGGTCCATTTGCACATTTCATGGTAAAAGCCTTTTATTTCTACATTTTACCCCATCATTCTTTGTGTAGATTTTTTAAACTCTAAATAAAAACATTTAAATCTCCCATATTTATGCACTCCACGTTTTACATAGAGTTGTGCCATTATGCTTTGATGGCAATCTGTACCTTGTTCCAAAGCTTTCATCGTGGCACAGGCAGTGAGAACGATGGCAAGGGTTGTTAAAGTTGTGTTTTACACCTTCCATCACAAAATGTTTTGTGCCTTTCCTCCATGGTCATGCCAAATCTATGAGACCACAAAGATTTGTCAATTTGGATCTGCACCTGCCAATTGTGTTTGTTTGCAAGTTCCTAAAGCTTTTTCTATAAAATTCATTTTGAGCATCTAATGGGGGTCATTGCTGCCATGAAATCGTATTCCATCGAGGCACTCAAAACACAGTTCGCATACCCCGCATCTTATTCCTTCTCTATATACATTCATTCCCTGGTGAAATTTGCTTTGCATATGCTCAAACCCTAACATTTATGTTTCTCATGTTTGCATGGTCACAAAAAAATTCTCCTGGCAGGCTCCCAACTTATCTTAGCTTTTTCCATTTTGCCTCGCAAGGATGCCATGAGGTTCAGAAAGCTTTGCTAATCTGAATGTATAAATCTGCAAAGTAATAGACACCTTCATCATTAGAAGTTTACCAACTATCATGGAATTTTTATGCAGTGAAAGATCAAAAGTGAAATTTATGGCTTAATTTCATGGACAACTTCCTGCTTTGACCTCTGTTCTTAATATTTTCAAGCCTTTAGGTATTTCTTCAAGATTTGGATGCAAATTAGTTTGTTGTTTGTCGAATGCAAAGGTTTTTCGATAATAGGTTTAGCTTACGAATGTCTCTCCTATTCTGAGGGTTGTTTTTAGCGAAGGCAGTGAATTGGAAGGTTAGTTACACCGGTGATCCTTTAGGGCCCGTTTGGGTGTTGGAATACCAAATGATAGATATAGTCAATTTTGGAAGATGTTGCAATTTTGGAAGATAGAAATCCTGAAAATGATTTTTGGATTATGGGATGATCCATTTGGTTCACTTGAAAGATGAGTTTGGTTGACCCGGAAGATGACTGAGAAGATGCATAAGGAATTGTAATTCTTTATTTTAATTTCTTTGAATATGGTGTGTATATGTTTGTATATATATACATATACATGTGTGTATATATACACATATGCACACGTGTATATATACACATATACACATGTGTGTATACACATGCACATGTGTATACATACACACATGTGTATATACATACATATACACGTATATACACCTATACACACATACACACATATACACATACACACAAATACACACATGTGTTTATATACACACACACGTATATATATATGTGTGTGTGTGAATTTTGTACCTAGCTGTGGACACAACACTTCAGTAAGACATTAGAGGTTAGCGAATCAAGAAATTTGCAATATAAATGAAATAAGCTAACCAGACGATTTACTGCCTTCTAGTAGGTGCAAGTATGGTATTCTTAGATTCAGATCGAGATTAGTGACAATGCAACACCTAAATGAAATATTTAAATGATTGAAAACAATGAAGATGAAATGCAGATTAATCTATTTTTTTGGATTTTGTATGCAATAAGATGAAAAACTTGATGAAACTAATCTAGAATGAATTGGAATGATATGCAAATTAATCTAACAATGATATGTTATGAACCCTCAAAAACAATAACAAAAATCTCACAATCACCTTGTTCGCAAAAGCTTGATTCTTTAGATGCAAATTTGCCAGAGTAAGGATGCAAATTCGAGGGATTCTTTTGTGAGGAGCTGAGCCTTGATTATATAGAAATCTAGGGCTTGAGGATGCATTGAGAAAAGCCATAAATCACTCTTGATAAACTCAGGTTGATTTTGAGTTAACAAGAAATCAGGAAGATATTAACTCATAAAATCATGCAAAAGCACTTTTTGACTCAAAATAGAGTTTAGTTCACTTTTTCAACTCACAATCAGATGTCGAGTTTAGAAAGTTAACAAATTGAAATTGAAAATTGATTTAAAGTTGACTGCTTTTCTGATTGTGCATGATTTAATATGAATTAATTTAAAAATAAAGTGATTTATTCTCAACTTAACTAATTTTGAATTAAAACAATTGATTTATGGGTTAATCAATTATTAAATCAAACTTTTATTCAAAAATTATATCATTAAATATTGACAACCGGATTTAATTAATTAAATAAAAAATTAATCAATTATTCTTAGGATTTTTTATTTGTTGTCAAAATTAAATAATATGAATTAGGAATAAATATAATTAAATCTAATTAAATAATTCAGTGGCAGAATTAAATTAATTAATTAAATATTCAAAATATTCAATTTATCAACTTTAGGATAAATAATGACATTTATCACCAAATAATATTCAATTAAAGATAATTAGGATAATTAGGAATATTCAAAGAATATTCCCCGATGCAGAATTAAGATAATCAATTAGGGTTTTGATAAACTGATGTACAGATGTGCCTTAGGTTAGGACTTTGATGTCGATTTCATTCGATTTGATGATGTAGGAGGTTAATGAACCTATAGCCCATTTTTTGGGTATTACATTTTGCCCCTCTTTGAATTACTGTGTGAAGCGCAGTGGTTCAAAGATTAGTCTACTTTTTATAAAGATGTGGACTCAGTTATGTGATGAAGAAACTGATCCTTGAGAGATTAACCGATTCCGAGACAGAAACCAATTGAAAGATTTGAAGATTTGGTGATTCAAGTCCTAGTTAACCAAAGAATCGAGATGATGTTAACTATAGAAACAATGAACTGGTGATTACAAAGAAGTATCAAAATGCCTGATTCTGAACCTTATGATTACGAAGAAGTGACCATCCTGACTCCAGACCTGATTGTCCAAAGGAATCGAAAGGATGCCAAATCTGAATCCTTCAGTTACAAAGAACCAAGGAAATAACACTAATGAATCAATGGTTACAAAGAGTTGATACAGTTTAGAAGATTGATTAGGATACCAGATTGATATGGATCTCGATGAATCTGATATGCCCCAAGCGATGTGCCCCTAGTGACGAGGTCTTTTGATGAATCATCAACTAGACGTGGTTGTTGTCTTGATTACTGAGGAAAGATTTGATTGACAGAATTAGTTAATGATGTGTAATACCATGCCCCCTTCGGGATGAAAATCAAAATCTGACAAGAAAAGTTAGCGTTAAATGGTGTAGAAGCATGTTAATTGATTTAGGAAATGGTTGTGCATGCCCGAAGACACGTTCTACATGGTTTGAAGGTCCCGAAGACCAAGTTTGACTAGGTATGACCATGAGTTGACCATGGTTGACCAAGTTGAAATTTTGATAGTTTGATGTAAGATAATCAGTTAAGTTGAATTCTGGATTTCTTTGATGATATAAGGTCGATTATGCAATCAGTCGGCCATCCTGGGTCCAAAAATTTTAAATCGTAATTTTGACAATATAAATGATCTCAGATTTTGATTTTGATCTTAAAAATGGATTCAGAACGTCAAAATTAGCCAGGGGTGCCTGCTTAGTGATCTATTAAGAAGACCTTCATGCGATACTCAGTCCTTATGATATGTTTAGCATAGTTTTGGAGAATTATCAAGCATCGAGCCGAATTGAAATCATGAGATGAATACAACCATGCAAAATGAAATGCAAAATGAAATTTAGACCTAGGACCTAAGACTTAGTCACTGATCATGTGTCGGTCTTTTTCATCACTGAATATTTATTAGGTAACCGGATAGTCGATACAATGTCCACTAGCTAGACAACCATGGGCATATGAATATGGACTTTTAGTCAGAAATGTCGAATTAGATATAAGCACCAAGGCATAAATGCCAGGATGACCTGAATATCATGTCCATTTTGATATTGCAATTTGTATAAGCATCAAAACATAAACATTGTGATGACATGAATACGCCTTGCGTACAAACACACCAAAAAAATGAGAGATCATTCTCATTCTTACATGAATTTACCCGCAATGACCCTTTATCGTTCACATCCTTGGGTATCAGCATGTTTTATAGTAGAGAAGAAGAAATCACTCAAAAAGACAAAGTTAGATCAAACTTCCTTGAATTTTCTAGGTATCAATGGTCAAGGTACATGTGGCCATCCAATCATGATGGAGGCACTTATAGTGGACACCAATTCGATCCAAAATTTCCAAAGTTATTAGATTTTCACTCAAAGCAGAAAACAAAGAAAAGATTATGCCCCCAATCATCACTCTCTAAATCTTGTAAAGGACATCATCAAAGAGCTCGAAAGGACACAATATGCAAAAATCTCAATGCGAACCAGTAAGTATACAAGGAGATAAAAGCAATGAAGCAGAGACTATTTTCAGTTTGTTGTTGATGTTTGTTTGTGTTGTTGTAGATGCAAAATCCTTTTTGGTGAGGAGACTGACTGACTGACTCAGATGTAGCTTCAAAGGACTTCTGACTGGATATGACAAGTTTGAGGTACTGAGGACTGTAGGATATGACATTGATTGCCCCCAAGTTTGAACATTGATAGGATACCGACGCTTTTGTTGACCGACTTTATTGAAAACAAGGATATATATAGACTAAAGCAAACTGAAAGCTAGGAAATACCAAGATTGTGCTGATAGATGGAGTGTTTTGAACAAGTGGCATCCGTTTGCCAGGTTGTCACCATCTTGGTAGAGATTCTATTTTTGCTACCAAGGCGCCTGTTTCCAGGTTTTCACCAAGGCACTTTTTCTTTTTCTCATTTTTTTGTATTTTTATCTTTTCAATTTTTTTTGTACTTTTTTAATTTTTTTTGTGAATCATCAAGGCACATATTGCTAGGTTTCCACCAAGATGTTCATTTTTTCAAGACTTTTTTGAATTTTTATAATTTTTTCAGGACATTTTACCATAGACTGAATGCCTTAGGCGTAGAATTTCTTTAGATGCAAAACTTTGATTGGTTCTCAAAGTTGTTCTCCTTTAGTCGTTGAGAGTTGATAGGCTCTAGAGCCAAAAGTAGCAGTGATTACAAAAGGACCCAGCCAGTTGGGTTCAAACTTCCCCTTGCATTCTCTATGTGATTGATTTTTAGGATTTTCTCTCAAGACTAGATCGCCAACCTGAAATTCTCTGTGTCTGACTTTCTTGTTGTAGCCTCTAGATAATCTTTTCTGATATACTCTGAGATGATCATATGCTACTTGTCTACGCTCATCTAGTAGTTCAAGTTCTTACAACCTAGACACTCTGTAGTCATCATCAGTTACTAGACCATGCATTCTAATTCTTAGTGATGGGATTTCAACCTCAATAGGCAGTACCGCTTCAGACCCATAAACTAAAGAGAATGGTGTAGCCCCAGTGGGCATTCTGATACTTGTTCTGTAGGCCCAGAGAGCTAGATTGATCATGAGATGCCAGTCTCTTCCCGTTTTGTTAACTGTGTGATGTAAGATTTTCAACAGATTCTTGTTTGATGCTTTTGTTTTCCCATTCCCTTGAGAATAGTATATGGATGACCAATGTTGTGTAATCTTGAATTTAGCGCACAAGGAATCCAAGTCCTTATTCTTGAATTAACCACCATTATCTGTGACTATTGAATGTGGAATTCTATATCGGCATATGATGTAGTTCAGAATGAACATTGAAATTTGTTTGTCGGTTGCTTGAGTCAAAGGGACTGCTTCTACCCATTTTGTAAATAGTTTGTAACTGTAATAATATGGGTGTGTCCATTGGAAGAATGTGGGTATATAGCTCCTAAAAGATCAAATGTCCATTGTGTTAGAATAACTTAGAGGGGGGTGAATCAGTTATCCACAGTCCCAATCACAATATGTATATCCAAAACAATTTACTAAAACTTCTGCAGCTCAGTAAACTAAAATAGTATTATGTCTATCCTTTTACTGATTACTAGTTAATAACATATAATGATTACCAATCAAATCCAATATGCAACATGTAAAGTATGACAAAAAAAAATCATTACAATCAACACATAACACAAGAGATTTAACGTGGAAACCCTGTGAAGGGAAAAACCACCTGAGACTGGCAAGCCAAAAATTGTTCAGTCTTCTGAAGTGAGGTCAGTGAAGACTCAACCCTGTTAAAGATTACAAACACACTGTGAGGTGTGACCTTGTTAGAGGATTTTAGACCAACCGTTATTGTCCAACCAGCATTCACTATAGGGTTGATAGGATAACAAATGTACACTCTATGAATGACATTACAAGACTTTCTAGTCCACAACTGTTAAGAGATTTCTCTGTTTACAATGGTTAAAATGTAACAGCAGTTGATATGATTACAACACAACTTCAATTGCAGATTATCAGATCTATGTTAAGCTCATTCAAATCCTCTGATCAATATATGAATTCTGTTTCTATCAATATTTAGTAACTTACTGTCACTTGGTTATAGCTTTCTGACGCTAGGTAATCTCTTAAGTTTGGTTCTCCTTAACCAGTCTAATCAGGCATGCATGAAGCTTGTTCACACAATATCACTGTAGTCTCCTTCTTCCGGCATGATTTCATCATGAAATCCCAGTCTCTTAAATAGATGAGTAAACCATTTTAATTTCATCCATCAGATTTTGCCGTTTAATCTCCTTTGTTGATTTTGCCACTTAAACCTTCCTCGGCTGATGTGTCAGTAACATGTTTTGTTTCAATCCCTTAGATCTTCTTCAAATTATGTTAGTCATCGATCTTCGTAACAAACATTATCTTCAACTTCGTAATCATAAAACTTTACAGTTCATCAACTTCCATTGGCTAAACTAGTCATTTAGTTCTTTTCTTATGCTCGGTTAACAAATAAATGTGTCAGTGAACACAAGCTCGGTTTATACTGTGCTCAGCATACACTACATTGCGTCAGTGTATACTGAAATGGTTCTTTAACTGACAACACTGCCTTGTGCATTTTTCTCTATCCTTCATCATAGATGAATGCAACATAATCAAGTCAATAACATAAGGTCATAGACTCATTCATAAGTTACCCAATGTATTCCTCATCCTTATCTGTCATATCCATCTTCCTCATGTAGATATATTTGTTCTTCATCTATTTTCTTCTTCTTTCTACAGATGTTTGGGTATAGTAACTTACAAGATAAGTACTGTCAAAACTAGTTGACATCAATGACAACATATTACTGATTTAACCATCTTACATATCTAATCAGCAACTCAGTGATCTTAAATCATAGATCTTCAATTCATACAATGTATTCAAATCAGTTGTAGTTTATCACATTGTTGGAAAGGTCATTGTGTAGGAAAGGGAATAAGATCTCTCCCTAGTGCATGAATCAAGTATCCATGTACTTGGCACTTTTGACAGTTCTTTGCATATTTGATAGCCTCTTTTTCCATTTCAGGCCAATAGTACCCAGCCCTAATAAGTTTTCAAGCTAGTGTTAAATCATTGGAATGTGATCCACATATACCATCGTGGACTTCCTCTAATGCACGTTGAGACTCTTCACATTATAAACATCTAAGAAGTGTACCATCTAGACCCCGTTTGTACAGATCATTACCAATGATGACACACCACGACGCGTTTCAGATAAGGTATTTTTTCTCATGGCGGTTGAAGGTATCAGGGATGATTTGGTCTCGAAGGTAGGAGAAAAGGTGTTTGCATCTGGAGGAATCATGACCAACAACAGTGTAGATCATGCGGGTCTCGAGAGAATCATATGTAGGAAATGACAATGCTTCCACTAGGAACTCATAACGTAGCTCATGTTCGGGTTACTGTAGTAGAGATGATAGCATTTCCATAGCATCAACAACCTTGTTCTCCGTTCTAGGAATCTTCTCAAAAGTGATAGATATGAAATACTTATTTAAGTCATCTACCATGCATTTGTAGGGAACAAGTTTCTCATCCTTTGTTTGGTACACATCATTAACTTGGTGTATGACTAGTTGTAAGTCTCCATGAATGTGTAGCTCTATTACCTGCCACTCAATTGCTATCTTCATGCCATTAAAGATAGCTTCATATTCAACAATATTGTTTGTGCAAGGAAACTTTATTTTGAATGCTTTAGGTATTGAGTAACCTTGTGGTGTTATGAATAGTATGCCTGCTCTAGATCAATTCTATGTATAAGATCCATCAAAGAACATACACCATGTCCTAGAAGATATGTGCATATGGATGAATCAGGAAATTCCATCTATAATGGTGTATCATCAAATATTGGTGCTTCAGCTAGCTGATCTATAATGACTTGGCCTTTGATAGCTTTCCTTTCAACATATTCTATGTCAAATTTTCTCAATAGCATCACCCATTTAGCTAATCTACCTGTGAAGGAAGCTTTGCTTAACAAGTATTTTAATGGATCTATCTTAGCTATCAATTGTGTTGTATGAGCTAACATGTAGTGTCTCAGTTTCTATGATGCAAAGATCACAACTAGACAAGCTTTCTCAATCATTGAATAGTTCTTCTCATATGCTACCAATGTTCTGCTAATGTAGTAGATATCTCTCTCCTTGTTTTCATCATGTTGTGCCAGTAATGCCCCCATTGATGTATCTGTGGTGGAGACATATAGAATCAATGGCTTCCCTTGAATAGGAGGCATCAAAATAGGAGGATTTGATAGATATTGCTTGATGTGATTGAAGTTCTTTTTACACTCCTCATTCCATGCAAAAGTCACACCTTTATGTAATGTTTTTGTAAAAGGTTGTGATATGTCTGCTAACTGAGATATGAAACGTCTGATGGATTACACCTTTCCTTGTAAATTTCTCATTTGACTGATATTTTTAGGAGGTTGCATCTCCATGATAGCCTTGACTTTAGCAGGATCAACTTCAATTCCTTTCTTTGAAACAATGTAGCCTAGGAGCTTTCCAGAAGTGACACCAAAAGCACACTTTTTAGGGTTTAGTCTGAGACTAAACTTCTCCATTCTATCCAGTATTTTTCTCAAGTCATTCAAATGTTCAGATCTTGTTATTGATTTAGCTAAGGTGTCATCAACATAGTCTTCCATAGTTTGATGCATCATATCATGAAAGATAGATGTCATAGCTCGTTGATAAGTAGCTCTAGAATTCTTAAACCAAATGTCATGACATTCCAACAAAAAGTACCCCATGCACATGTAAAAGTTGTTTTCTCTTGATCTTCTAGAGCAATTTTGATTTGGTTGTATCCAGAGAAACCATCCATTAAAGAATACATTTCAAAGCTCGCAGTCATGTCCACTATCATATCAATGTTTGGTAGTGGAAAGTCATCCTTAGGGCATGCTTTGTTTACATATCTGAAGTCTATGCATACTCTAATACATTTTTCTAGTTTTGAAACTGGAACTATGTTTGAGATCCACTCTGCATAATCTATAACTTGGATAAATCTGGCTTTTAGTAACTTTTCTAGCTCAACTTTGACTAGTAGTACAACATGTGGATGTATCTTTCACAACTTCTATTTAACAGGTTTGACTCCTGGAGCTATAGAAAGATGATGCATTATCAAATTTGGATCTAACCCTGGCATATCTGAATACTTCCATGCGAAGTTTATTTTCTTCTCTATTAAGAAAGTAGTAAATGCTTGTTTCTCTTCCTCCGATAGGGATTGAGCTACATTAATCAATTGTGGTTCCTCTGGTGTACCCAAATTAATAGACTGATTTGGTTCTATCAGTACGGAAGATCTATCCTATAAATGACTCAGAAGGACATCAAATATCTCATCCTTAGGTGCCTCGGAGAGGTTTTCACCTTCGGATACATCTTTTATTTTTACTATTTTAGGTTCTAAGACTGCCACAAAGTGGTTTTCACCCTCAGAACTCTTTTTCCTTTTCCTTTTCTTTTTCTTTTTTTCTGACTGAGATATTTGATAGATGACTCTATCATGCTTATGCTAGGTTCATCGATGGAAGTTGTCACAGGTTCCAATGCATTGATGTAATAGGAAAGATGATAGTCAATTTGAAAGGTATGGATATCTTGGCTTGGATCAGTAAATGTCTGGTCAATAAGCTCTGGATGTTGGATAGTCAATATAGGGAAGGATTGAGAAATGGTGTTAACGCATATGGTGTTGTCATCATTGGTCCTAACCTGACTCTCGAATTCAAAGGTGATATTACTACTCAGAATGTTCAGCTCACAAATAGTTTCAATGCCATTATTGGATTCCAATTCAGCAGTAGGTAGATCAGACTCATTAAGTTCATCATTTCGCTCTAGACTTATGTTGGATTTAGGTTAATATTGGTGAATGACATCAATGTGTTTCTCAGTGATAAGTTCATCTTCTTCTAGAATAACTCCCCATTCATAGTCATTTGATTCATCTTCTGATTCTTCATTTAGACCTCTGGGAAATCTAAGAACATGTGTAAACTCAGGACGAATTCTTTAAGCAGGATTACCCTCAAATTCGGAGAAGAATTCATATTCATGGGAGTTTGTTTCAAAATCACTATTATATCCCAAATTTTCAGCTATGGTGATAGGTTTACCATCCTCTTGTTTAGTAGTAGGGTCTTGTGTAGCTACCACATTGATATTCTTTTTAGGTTTTTCTTCATCTATAAGAAGATCTAGTATTTATTGAGGTAAACGTTCATAAGGAATAAGATCAGTATCATCTGAATCATCACTACTTGATTGTGGTGTTTCTTCCTTTAGCTGAGTTTCTGTTGATGGCTCAATCTGTTCTAAGACATGTGGAGGATTTTTGCTAAGATGAAAAGGCTTCTTTTGATATCCCAGGCCTATAGTATCTTTAGTCATCCTCCCACAGTGTTCAATTGGTTTTATAATACCTTTGCCTCTTGTGCCTAGAGGTCCTTTTCTAGTGTATCCCATTTTAGACATGAGTTTATGACATGGTCCATAAGATTTAACCGAGGTTTTGGGTGTTTTAGAGTCACATTTCTGAACTCTCTGGGATCGAGACTCATCTTTGTATAACCATGTTAATATAGCTTCTTCCTCATCAGATTAATGCTTGGACACTTTTTCTGTGATAAAAATTCCATTAAATATGACCTGAGGTTCTTTAGCAGTAGGTTTCACTTTTTCTGATGGTTGTCCATAAGATGTTAGGGACAACGAGAGAGATGTGAGAGATAGGACTGGTTCCATTGTGTATTCTCCCATACTTGTGTCCTTAATTTTGACTTTTTTGGCAATGTCTTCCATCTGTTTGCTTGGTGAAAGATTCTCTATTATGTTGAACAAGTTTGTTAGCACTTTCTTTCAAGGCATTGCATGATGTGGATATGTCAGCTGGAATTGTGACCTCTACTCCATCATAAGAAAACTTCACACATTGATGGTATGTTGATGGAATAGCTTGCATTTCATGTATCCAAGGCCTCCCTAGAAGAACATTGTAAGCCAATGGAAGATCTAGAAATTGACAAGTGATGTCTTTGATAATAGGTCCTGTTTTGATAGGTAGGACAATTGTTCCCTTGGAAGATCTTTCTTTCTCATCATACGCTTTTATGGTTATCTTCTTTTTATGATCAATAACATCTTCTGCTAATCCCATTTGTGTGACCAATTTGTAAGAACAGATGTTTAGACCAGCGCCTCCATCTATAGACACACATATATTTGACGCGATGGTTTTGGATCAAGAATTCAATGTGCAAGGGTTGGTTATGCGGATGACTCAGTGAATTGTCATCTTCCTCTAAGAAGGAGATATACTGGGGTGATGTCAGATGACCAACCATAGTTTGGAATCTGTCTAGATCAAGATTGTCAGGAACATTGGAACTGAGCAGAGCTTTATCCATAATAGCCCTATGAGTAGGATATATATGAAGCAACTCAAACATGGATATTTTTGCATTGATATCTTGGAGTTGTTGGACAATAGTGATGCAAGGGCATTCTAGGGTACTCGATGAATCTACATGGGAGGTGTATGTTTGGCCAGTGTTACTCGGTTGTAGCCTTGACCAATGGTCTCGGTCATTGAAGGAAGCTCAATCATTGAAGGAACTTGGTAATCTCTGGTGCTCAGTGAAAGTGTTACTTAGCGATGTCTGTGGTACTCGATCGACATTGGTGCTCGGCGATGCCTGACATGCTCAGTTATTTCACTGTTGCTCGGTAATTCTAGTTTACCGATCGGAGTTCTGTGTGATTTGTTGGGCTGACTTGGTGCATTTATTGTTGGTAGTTGTTGTTACAGGCCGACATGTTGGATTAAATATTTGTAAGGCTATTTTGATGCCAACTTGTATTGCATTTAATAATTGTTAGGGGGAGTTAATGGTTTCATCCAGTTGACTTGTGGCTGATGATTAGTATTTAAGGGGTGTTGGGTAGATGTTTAGGATCATCAGGGAGATCAGAGAAGTTCATGACTTGGAAGAGTTAGCAAATCAGATCTGAGGTTCTAAAAGTGGGAGTTGGTGAAGTTATGGAAAAGATCTTGCATGATCTTGCAGATTAGATTGTTATCTGATAGTTTGTAGTTGCAGAGCTAGTGGTTTGTACACTTGGAGATAAGGAGATTTCTTGGAGGCTTGCGAGCTCAAGTTTAGATCTGCCTTAGGGTTTCCATCAGTTGTTGATTATTTTCAAAGATGAACTAGATGAGATTGTATTGGATCTATTTGGATCTTGTAGAATTGTTTCTGATTGTAAGTGGCCCTAACCCAAAAGGCCTTACAGTCGGGCATGTTAATGAAAATTAGAGTTAAACAATTATTTTATGGTTGTGTTGTTGAGTATTCCACTGTGTTGTTCTGAAGTTGCAAGGTTTGGACTGTCCTTAATTGGATCCACCATCCTTGGCTGTATCAAGCGGTATCAGAGCTGAAAGTTGACAAGGCTGATCTTGAAAAGTTGATCTTGTTGGTGAAGAGATTGTATGATTTGGATTGTAGATTCGGAGCACTGAACTTGTGTGTAATGCCCCGCCAGGGAACCTAGGAGAACTTAACCTAAACATGATTCTAAGTTTGCAGAATAATTTTTTTTTAAAAAAAAGTTAACATACAAGAGAAACATCAATGCGGAAGCAATTACCATTTACTCACATTAAAACATTAACCAACACAGGTTACAACTCTCAAGGGTTCCTCGACGAAGATTACATTAACATTAATTAATTAAACTAGTTTAGGTACAATTACAAATCTCATATAAACAATGAAAGATAAAAGCAACATCACATCAAAGATAAGATGAATACATCTGGCACCATAAGGTATCCATAATAACCTACATCCACTACACATGTCGCAGGGTATGTAATACAATAACCGAAAAGAAGTACACAAGATATCTCTGAATATCTGATACAAAGGTACACGATCACAAAGAGGAAGAAGAAGAGGAACACAACTCCATCAAAGAAAATCAAGAAGGAACAACTACCACAAGGATCATCCAGCACTGATACACGAACGTCAGAATCTCAAATGGTAAAAGAATCACTACCACCTGACCTCATGAACCTAAATGGTCCACTCCCACTGTGCTGAGGAGATAACAACAGATCCCACTTGGATAACAAACATTAGACAGATCAAGCTAAGGAAAGGATCCTGAAAGCTCTCTACTCAAGGTATACATAAATAGTGCAAGGTAAGACTCACTAATCCAGAGGCATCTGAAACATGAAGAATAACTATGGAGGAGGGTTAGGCTACATACTATGGGAGTGTCATCACATGGACGACTACTTGAGTTACCCTGGACTGGTCTCTTGACCCTGGACCCTCAAGCGTCTAACAAGTTGAGTTACCCTGGACTAGCCACTCTGGGCCCCGAACCCTCAACATAATCCAAGTGGAATCCAACATATCAATCATGTATTTAATGTTATTCCCCAAGTTTTATTATTAGGTTATCACTTATTAATCAACTTATGATAGGTTACCCTGGTACTGGCCCCTTTTGAGCCCGAGACCCCTATTGTAAGCCACTCCCCTAAGATGCACCTACTTAACCTCTCCTAGGCTCACAAATCTCACATAGATCACAAAAATGATAACAATGTCCCTCAGGACTCTTCCACAAAATAACAGGAACACACTGGTTACCAGATAACCATAATATTACAAAACACTCTCAAAGTGTTCACAAAAGAATATACACATGATCTCGTGGATCAGACATAACAGTCAAAACCATATTCTCTATAGAATATGAAGCAAAAATCAATACAACATGAGCCCAAATGGTTAAATCAGGTAATGATCAGAGTACACACACACATCAAACATAAGGTTGATAACATAACCAACTGACTCATACCCTGGCCTATGTTTTCCCCCTAGGTCTTCTAGTACCCGATAACACAATAATCAAAAGAAGACACTCCAGGCATGAAGAAGACAACACTCACATCATAAAGAACTGAAATTGAACCATAATCATTTAAAATTCTATTTTGAGCATAATTGATTTCAAGCATAAAGACGTATAAACCTACTAGGAGATTTCAAACAAATTCATTACAATAATGCCCTAAATATAGAATATTCTCTAATGTTGTTCTATGGATCCAATAGAGCAAAAACACTCAATTTCAGTAAAAACACTTGTAAAAATTCTTGTTGTCAATAAGAACATATTTGAACCTATTTCATTAGGTTATATACCTAAATTAAGATACATACCAATCACAATTTAAATTGAAAGGTAAACTGAGTCTAATCGAATTCTATTTAATCTAGAGAAAGTCAATTTCAATGTTTTAATATACTATTAAAATAAATTTTATTGCATAATAGTATATTGACCATCATTCCTCAAAAAAAATTTACAATATAAACAAAAGTATTTAATTAAATAATAAAATTTAAACAAACATTAATCATTAAAAAAAACACCTAGTTACATTATTATACAATTATAAGTTTAACTAAGTAAATATTTAAATTTTAATTAAAATAAATGATAACCAAATTGACAAATAAAAATTTCAATATCTAAAAAAACAAAACATAAATTAAACTAATTAAAAAAAACAATATATATATTCAAATCTAATTTAAGTTATAAATCAAACTTATCAAAAAAAATTAAAATTTTTTTTAAAAAAAGCAAAAGTGGGTGGGGCTGGGCCCCGCGCCCACTACCCATGCACCTGCGCAAGGTACTGCCATGATAGTACACCCTCTGCGCATGGCAGGGCTGGTACTACCGCGGCAATACTTACTCTGTCGTTAGCTATAGTCTTGGGGGGTGGGGAGAGGTGGTGGCCCCCGCCACCCCTCAAACAAATGCAAAAATATATAATTAAAAAAGTAAAAATAAAAAAATGAAACAATTCATTTTTTATGCACTTTTATTTTTTTTAATAATTTTTGAAAACAGTAAATAAATAAAATAAGGTATAAATGTTATTTTTAAGACATTCACATGTATTTTTTTAAAATTGAACTTTTCTCAATTTGTCATTTACCAGTCCTGTTTTTTTTTTAAACAGAGGATAACATATATTTTCAGAATTGACTTTTTACCAAGATTGAGTTTTTGTCTTAAATTGTTTTCCTTCTAATGGGTACATTTATTTTACAAACCTTATAGTTAAACTATAGCCCAGAAGTGATTTTTCATTTTATAGGAAAACTACAAACAATCTATTGACAAAATTTTGCTAGCATAACAACGCAATACTAGGATTTGATAAAATATAAAAATCAGCTATCACAGGGTCTTCTAAAATACCCAGATCTAAGGAATACACAGATCTATCTATTGGATCACATATAAATTTTTTAATAAATACAGAAAGACAATAATTGTGAAAACAGATCTAACAGGTAAATCCAATGCCTACCTCAGAGCCAATGCCAAAAACAAAATAAAAATGGGAGCCCTTGTAGATCTGAGAACATAATTCTCTCCAAAAATCAAGCCCAGCCTACAGATCTGAAATCTATGCAGGAAACAGAAACACAAACCAAGTGAACAAGCAAAATTCACACAAATCAAAATTGCCAAAAATTCAACTCTAAATCCTCTTTCCACCAATTTTCTCCAAAACCCATCTCTCCCCAAAAAGAATGCAATCTTTTTGCCTAATAGAGATTCAATTCCCAAATTCATGCGATCCCTAAAGACAACTCAAAAGCTAACTCACAGTTCAACTCCAAAACAAAATTTGAGGAAAAATCTATTTAATAAATTAAAAATACTTTTTAATGCACAACTCAACTTAACTTTTTGAAACAAGTTGATCACTTTTGAGAACAATTCAATTTTAAATAAATATTAATGCACATGTCACAATTCAATTATGTATTAAATAAATTAAATATTCAATGCACCCTAAAGTCATGCAAATCAAATATTTAATTATTTAATAAAGTATGCAAACATAAATTAACTCTAATTATAATTACTTAATCATATAATTTTGAATAATTAAACATTTGACTTAAGATTAATTTTCTCAATTAAACTTAGGCACATAATTAATATTAAATTCAACTATGAGCCTAACATTAATAATCATATAAATTAACCTATATAAACATAAATCAACTGAATCAAGCACAATAAAACCAAGCACACACTCAAGAATGGGATCCACAAATTTCTATCACCTAGACAAATTCGGGTAGGGTAGTCAAACTGATTCTTGTTCAAACCTAGGACAAATGGGCTTAGGTTAGGGTTTTGGACCTATGTTATCTCCCCTCTCTTACCATTTGAGATATTGGGATAGGGCACGCTCATCCTGACAATTCAGAGAAGTTGATGCCCGGTACCTGCGAACCTGCATACAACACCTGCATGTACAAACATATATAAATATAGAAAAGACAATGGCGGGGATCGGCCGATCGTGTGGATCTTGCAAGAAAGTAACTACGACTCTGTCCCTCAACCACATCAAGAACGTCAAACAAAAGTATAAAACAAACATATCAACCATACACATGCAAGTAGGGGGTTAGTAAAATCATACACATCAATAATCTCCTAACATATAATCTATCATCCTAGAGTAATCCTATCATTTATAAAATCAGACTAGGGGTGGGGTACTACATCCACCCCCCTTAGGATTAGGCTTACTCCTGCAAGCCTACAAACAGATAAGGGTACATATCCCCCAATCACAAAGCATTTACTAAAAACAAAGCATAACATCTGAAATCAAGTCATAAGGTAGGAACATGATATGCAGTCATTAAAAACAATATAATTTCTAGTTTAGGAACAAACTAAAAATCACATTGATCAATCATTCATTTACAATTCAAATAAATCAAATCTTTTATTCATTCATCATCATAGAAAACATCTAGGATCAATTGCATAAAACACACATTCATATCTATAACAATTAATAAGTTGAGAAGTTCATGAAAAACTATCTAGTTAATGCAACACTTATGCAAACATAAAAGATACACAATGTTTCTAATCTTACACAAAATAGCATAGTACCATCTCCGCGATGTCCTCCCTTATACATACTATCAGGGGTTCATGATGAACATGATAGAAACAACACTTATCACATAACAGGGCCAACAATAACAAACATTCAAAGTAGCCACCGCAAAACTCAAAAAAGTAAAACCCAAGTGGGGGAATTTCAAGCTCAACATTAAATCATAAAAGTACCACAGTAATTCAACAGTAAGTCAAGTGTGACTAGCGTCACAAAATAGATAATGAAAAGAGATTTAGGTGACTAATCCAATCATAAGAAAGTTCAAAATTTTAATGCTTGCCCATACACAACATGGACAACTCATCAATCAACCAAAAATAAATCATCAAACATTAAACATTCATATAACAAGGTGATTAGGGGTAGCCACACTCAAGGGAATAATCGCTTCATGACATTCTAAGACACTTCACCCTAGATGCATTAGAGAAGGTAACTATACACAATAAATAGCCCAATCACCTATGACAAACATTAGGCAAGTGATAAATCAAGGACATTAAAGAGAAATAAGAACATAAATGTTTAGATGTAATTTAATGGTTATCAAACATAAAAGAGTTATATGTCTATGTTTGGTTTCAAGTTTAAACAGTTTAGACATCTAATGGGCACATAACTTCCTAGAGTTCACAGTGTAGAACCCAGTGCTTTGATACCAAGTGTAATGCCCTACCAGGGAACCCAGGAGAACTTAACCTAAACATGATTCTAAGTTTGCAGAATAATTTTTTTAAAAAAAAAGTTAACATACAAGAGAAACATCAATGCGGAAGCAATTACCATTTACTCACATTAAAACATTAACCAACACAGGTTACAACTCTCAAGGGTTCCTCGACAAAGATTACGTTAACATTAATTAATTAAACTAGTTTAGGTACAATTACAAATCTCATATAAATAATGAAAGATAAAAGCAACATCACATCAAAGATAACATGAATACATCTGGCACCATAAGGTATCCATAATAACCTACATCCACTGCACATGTCGCAGGGTATGTAATACAATAACCGAAAAGAAGTACACAAGTTATCTTTGAATATCTGATACAAAGGTACACGATCACAAAGAGGAAGAAGAAGAGGAACACAACTCCATCAAAGAAAATCAAGAAGGAAGAACTACCATAGGGATCATCCAGCACTGGTACACGAATGTCAGAATCTCAAATGGTAAAAGAATCACTACCACCCGACCTTGTGAACCTAAATGGTCCACTCCCACCATGCTGAGGAGATAACAACAGATCCCACTCGGATAACAAACATCAAACAGATTAAGCTAAGGAAAAGATCCTGAAAGCTCTCTACTCAAGGCATACATAAATAGTGCAAGGTAAGACTCACTAATCCAGAGGCATCTGAAACATGAAGAATAACTACGAAGGAGGGTTAGACTACATACTATGGGAGTGTCATCACATGGACGACTACTTGAGTTACCCTGGACTGGTCTCTTGACCCCGGACCCTCAAGCCTCTAGCAAGTTGAGTTACCCTGGACTGGCCACTTTGGGCCCCGAAACCTCAACATAATCCAAGTGGAATACAACATATCAATATTGTATTTAATGTTATTCCCCAAGTTTTATTATTAGGTTATCACTTATTAATCAACTTACGATAGGTTACCCTGGTACTGGCCCCTTTTGAGCCCGAGACCCCTATTGTAAGCCACTCCCCTAAGATGCACCTACTTAACCTCTCCTAGTCTCACAAATCTCACATAGATCACAAAAATGATAACAATGTCCCTCAAGACTGTTCCACAAAATAACAGGAACACACTGGTTACCAAATAACCATAATATTACAAAACACTCTCAAAGTGTTCACAAAAGAATATACACATGATCTCGTGGATCAGGCATAACAGTCAAAACCATATTCTCCTCTATAGAATATGAAGCAAAACTTAATACAACATGAGCCCAAATGGTTAAATCAGGTAATGATCGGAGTACACACACACATCAAACATAAGGCTGATAACATAACCAACTGACTCATACCCTGGCCTTTGTTTTCCCCCTAGGTCTTCTAGTACCTGATAACACAATAATCAAAAGAAGACACTCCAAGCGTGAAGAAGACAACACTCACATCATAAAGAACTGAAATTGAACCATAATCATTTAAAATTCTCTTTTGAGCATAATTGATTTCAAGCATAAAGACGTATAAACCTACTAGGAGATTTCAAACAGATTCATTACAATAATGCTCTAAATATAGAATATTCTCTAATGTTGTTCTATGGATCCAATAGAGCAAAAATGCTCAATTTCAGTAAAAACACTTGTAAAAATTCTTATTGTTAATAAGAACATATTTGAACCTATTTCATTAGGTTATATACCTAAATTAAGATACATACCAATCACAATTGAAATTGAAAGGTAAACTGAGTCTAATTGAATTCTATTAATCCAGAGAAAGTCAATTACAATGTTTTAATATACTATTAAAATAAATTTTATTGCATAATAGTATATTGACCATCCCTCCTCAAAACAAATTTACAATATAAACAAAAGTATTTAATTAAATAATAAAATTTAAACAAACATTAATCATTAAAAAAAAACACCTAGTTACATTATTATACAATTATAAGTTTAACTAAGTAAATAGTTAAATTTTAATTAAAATAAATGATAACCAAATTGACAAATAAAAATTTCAATATCTTAAAAAACAAAACATAAATTAAACTAATTAAAAAAAACAATATATATATTCAAATCTAATTTAAGTTATAAATCAAACTTATGAAAAAAAAATTAAAATTAAAATTAAAAAAAGCAAAAGTGGGTGGGGTTGGGCCCCGCGCCCACTACCCATGCACCTGCACAGGGTACTGCCACAACAGTACCCCCTCTGTGCACGACAAAGTTGGTACTGCCGTGACAGTACTTACTCTGGCGTCGGTTGTAGTCTTGGGGGGTGGGGAGAGGTGGTGGCCCACACCCCCCTTCAAACAAATGCAAAAATATGTAATTAAAGTTTTATTTTTATTTTTAAATGAAACAATTGATTTTCCATGCACTTTATTTTTTTTAATAATTTCCGAAAATAGTAAATAAGTAAAATAAGGTATAAATGTTATTTTTAAGACATTCACATGTATTTTTTTTAAATTGAACTTTTCTCAATTTGTCTTTTACTAGTCCTTTTTTTAAAAAAAACAGAGGATAACATATATTTTCAGAATTGACTTTTTACCAAGATTGAGTTTTTATCTTAAATTGATTTCCTTCTAATGGGTACATTTATTTTACAAACCCTATAGTTAAACTATAGCCCAGAAATGATTTTTCATTTTATAGGAAAACTACAAACAATCTATTGACAAAATTTTGCCAACATAACAGCGCAATACTAGGATTTGATAAAATATAAAAATCAGCTGTCACAGGGTCTTCTAAAATACCTAGATCTAAGGAATACACAAATCTATCTATTGGATTACATATAAATTTTTTAATAAATACAGAAAGACAATAATTGTGAAAACAGATCTAACAGGTAAATTCAATGCCTACCTCAGATCCAATGCCAGAAATGGAATAAAAATGGGAGCCCTTGTAGATCTGAGAACATAATTCTCTCCAAAAATCAAGCCCAGCCTACAGATCTAAAATCTATGCAGGAAACAGAAACACAAACCAAGTGCACGAGCAAAATTCACACAAATCAAAAATTGCCAAAAATTCAACTCCAAATCCTCTCTCCACCAATTTGCTCCAAAACCTATCTCTCCCCAAAAAGAATGCAATATTTTTGCCTAATAAAGATTCAATTCTCAAATTCATGTGATCCCTAAAGACAACTCAAAAGCTAACTCACAGTTCAACTCCAAAACAAAATTTGAAGGAAAATCTATTTAATAAATTAAAAATACTTTTTAATGCACAACTCAACTTAACTTTTTGAAACAAGTTGATCACTTTTGAGAACAATTCAATTTTAAATAAATATTAATGGACATGTCACAATTCAATTATGTATTAAATAAATTAAATATTCAATGCACCCTAAAGTCATGCAAATCAAATATTTAATTATTTAATAAAGTATGAAAACATAAATGAACTCTAATTATAACTAATTAATCATATAATTTCGAATAATCAAACATTTGACTTAAGATTAATTTTCTCAATTAAACTTAGGCACATAATTAATATTAAATTCAACTATGATCCTAACATTAATAATCATATAAATTAACCTATATAAACATAAATCAACTGAATCAAGCACAATAAAACCAAGCAAACCAAGACCAAGCACACACTCAAGAACTGGATCCATGAATTCGTGTCACCTAGATGAATTCGGGTAGGGTAGCAAACTGATTCTTGTCCAAACCTAGGACAAATGAGCTTAGGTTAGGGTTTTGGACCTATGTTATCTCCCCTCTCTTACCATTTGAGATATTGCTATAGAGCACGCTCATCCTGACAATTCAGGGAAGTTGATGCCCGGTACCTGCGAACCTACATACAACACCCGCATGTACAAACATATATAAATATATAAAAGACAATGGTGGGGATTGTATACACCTAAAAATGGTCACCTAGACTATTAGCCCTTTTTGCTAAATCATAAATTGCTTATTCTTGATCAAATCCTTGTGCTATCATTTATTCGATTATTTTCTATGGGCTAACCATTTTATCCTAAGTTTTTATTTATTTAAAAGGAATATTTCCTCCCCTTTTAATAAATAAAAAGCCCACCTTTTCTTCTTATCCTATGTTGCACAAATAAAGCATTTAATTCTTATTTATAAAGAAAAATAAAAATAAAATAAAAGAAAAAGTATTTTTTGTCTCACATGGACATAAATTAAATGCTCAACATAAAGTAAATGCTTCTAATTTTCTTATTGGAGGATATTTGTGCACAAGGATCAAACTTCTTTTTTTCTCCACCGTTGATTAAATCTTTTGCCTCTTAATCTCCATGGCCCATTCCTTTTTCATTCCCTATAAAAGGAGAGCTCTCTTCCTCATTTGCACACACAATTTTTATGTTATTGTTATGCTACAGGTTTTCTAGGTCATCTTGGAGCTTTTGGAGATATTCTTGCATCTAGGGTTTGAAGATTTGGAGCATTGTTGGCATTCATCTTGGATCTTCATCAACACTCTATCTTCTTGTCTTCATTCTTGCATCATCATGGCTTTCTTGCTTCATAGTTAGATTTCATTTCTTGCATCTTTCATTTTCATAGCTTAGCTTGCATTGTACTTTCATTTCCATAGCTTAGCTTGCATCTTCATTCTTAGCTAGCTTGCATTGCATTGCATTTCATTTGATTCTTGGGGATATTGGCATTCTTGCCCTTGTCTTCATTGAATCTCCCATTGCATGGTTTACTAGCAAGGTTATTGGCTAAATAGCTCTAGCTGAGAGCATTCTTAAAACCCTTGCACTCCATGCCTAGGGAGCTATGGATCGATTTGTGAGGCCTCATTTTTGAGTTCCCTTGCATGTAATGATTCATAGAAGTGTGGTCACATTTTCACCATACAGGGATTAGCCGATCATGTGGATCTCGCAAGCAAGTAACTACGACTCCATCCCTCAACCACATCAGGCACGTCAAACAGAAGTATAAAACAAACATGTCAACCATACACATGCAAGTATGGGGTTAGTAAAATCATATGCATCAATAATCTCCTAACATATAATCTATCATCCTAGAGTAATCCTATCATTTATAAAATCGGACTAGGGGCAGGGTACTACATTGTGGATCTTGCCTAGCTATTTGTTCAAGGTGGGAGGTTGAGATCTGACTTGCATACAACTTGGAGATTGCCACAAGGTGGTCGGTGAGGGTTTGTTGCAGAGGTTTTTTGCATATCTTTAAGGATACCTCCAAGAAGATTGGACCCTAGAGTTATTTCTGATCTTTGTGATACTGTGGAATCCTAGATCACAGAGAAGGTGAAATTAGATTTCAGATCTAAGATGGAGTTGATGAAGAATGACATGGTCATCGAGATCATGAGAGTTGTTGCTAGTGTACCTCAGAATGTTGGTACTGAAGATGGTTATGAGGAAGCTGCTGAAGACTTTGAACTTGCTGGATCTAGTGGTGATGACCGGAGGGATAGATCTAGTGAAGACATAACTGCTTGGTTGCCTAAATCTGGAGCTCAGTTAAGTAGTAGTTACTGAATGGAAGTTTCTACTTTCTCTGGTACTTTGAAGCCCGAGAACTTGATTGATTGGATTGGTGAACTTGAAGATTTATTTGAGCTGGAAGAAATTGAAGATCCTCTTCGGGTGAGATTAGCACAGATAAAGTTGAAAGGACATGCTGCTCTTTGGTGGAAGGATCTACAAAGAGATATAGAAGATGAAGGTGAAATGAAGATCAATCGGTGGAGGTTGATGGTGACAAAATTGAAAGCTAAGTTCATACCTTCTGACTATGAGCTTGACTTGTTTAAGAAGTTGCAGAATCTAAAGTAGAAGGATCTTTCTGTTGAAGATTATACCGAGGAGTTCTACAAACTTACTATTCGGTCTAGACACCTAGAGCTTGGTAAGGAAAATGTAGCTTGGTATGTGAATGGTTTGAGATTCAATATTCAGGATGAGCTTGGTATGCTGAAGATTGATTCTGTTGAAGATGCTTATCAGTATTCTCTGAAGGCAGAAGATAAGTTGAAGAGGAAACAACATAGTAATCCCTGAGGGAAAGAAAAGATTGATCACTCAATGAAGGATAAATTGATTGATGCAGAAGATGAACAGAAACCTGTGGAATGATGAAGAAGACATGTAGAGTTATCTTTAAGGTTACTTGCTATAACTGTGGAGAGGAAGGACATCATTCTTTTGAGTGTACATAGAAGAAGCTTGGTTACTGATGAACTATTGTGGTGAATGAGAATGAACCTGAATCTGAGAACTTGTTGCTTTGACGAACATTGCTTGGTACAAAGGAGGAACCTTGTCAAAGGAGTAACTTGTTTAGGACCTGATGCAAGTCTGGAGGTAAACTCTATGATGATATTGTTGATAGTGGTAGTACTGATAACCTTGTTGTTGAGGACATGGTTCAGAAACTTGGGTTGAATAGAATGAAGCATCCTTGTCCTTATAGGATTGGCTGGTTACAAGATGTTCATGCTCTAGAAGTAAGAGAACAATGCTTTATTAATGATCAGATTGGCCAATATAAGGATCTTGTGTTATGTGACATTGTGAAGATGAATAGTTGTGATATATTGCTTGGTAGACCTTGGAAATATGATTGCAGAGCTATGTATGACTGTGTAAGAAATGTGTTTACTATTGAGAAGGATGACAGGAAGTTTTCCATGATTCCTTTGCTAGATAAAATGCTCGATAGGAGAAGCTTGAGTATTGGTAGCCAAGTTGAGTTGGCAGATCCAGAGAAAATGAATGATCAATATGGAGAACCGACTTGTGTGTTGTCAAGGAAAGACTTGAAGAGACAAAGGAAACTGAAGTGGAAGAGTATGCGAGATGAAAAGGTGGAGGACTTGTATGTGAAGAACCAGTTCCGGGTTTATGTGCTAAATCTCGGAAGATGTTCTTCTCACATATGAACATATTTTCAAACCTGGGGTGTCTAATGCATGGGGCATTCTAGGGTACTTGGTGAATCTGCATGGGAGGTGTATATTTGGCCGGTGTTACTCAATTGAAGCCTTGACCAATGATCTTGGTCATTGAAGGAAGCTCAGACACTGAAGGAACTCAGTAATCTCTGGCACTCGGTGAAAGTGTTACTCGACGATGTCTATGGTGCTTGGTCGACACTGGTGCTCGGTGATGCCTGGCATGCTCGGTTATTTCACTGTTGCTTGGTAATTCTGGTTTACCAACTGGAGTTCTGTGTGATTTGTTGGGCCGACTTGGTGCATTTATTGTTGGTAGCTATTGTTATAGGCTGACATGTTGGATTAAATATTTGTAAGGCTATTTTAATGCCGATTTGTATTGCATTTGAAAATTTTAGGGGGAGTTAATGGTTTCATCTAGCTGACTTGTGGCTAATGATTAGTATTTAAGGGGTATTGGGTAGATGTTTAGGATCATCAAGGAGATCAGAGAAGTTCATGAGTTGGAAGACTTAGCGAATCAGATATGAGGTTCTGAAAGTTGGAGTTGGCGAAGTTGTAGAAAAGATCTTGCATGATCTTGCAGATCAGATTGTTATCTGATAGTTTGTAGGTGCAGAGCTAGTGGTTTGCACACTTGGAGACAAGGAGATTTCTTGGAGGCTTGAGAGATCAAGTTTAGATCTTCCTTAGGGTTTCCATCAGTTGCTGATTGTTTTTAGAGCTAAACTATCTGAGATTGTATTGGATCTATTTGGATCTTGTAGAATTGTTTCTGATTGTAAGTGGCCCTAACTCGGAAGGCCTTACAGCCGGGCATGTTAATGAAAATTAGAGTTAAACAATTATTTTGTGGTTGTGTTGTTGAGTATTTTGCTGTGTTGTTCTAAAGCTGCAAGGTTTGGATTGTCCTTAATTGGATCCACCATCCTTGACTGCATCAAATAGTGTATGATGTTGGCCTCATGTCTTTAGGATTTGATGATTTTGAGGTAGCCCTCTATTTGGAAGCAGATGAAAGATTGAAAGGCACCTTAGGGGCATTTGATGAACCTGAGTTTTGTCCTTGTAGGTGTACCTAAGCTTGTGATCGAGTTATTGCATTTGCTGATTGATTATCTCTATCCTTTCTTACAATTGTGATGACATTGCAACGTTCAGATAGGCATGGTTCCACCATATTTATGACAACATTGTTTCCAGAGTAGGTGTTATTGACTTTAGCACCGATGTTAGGCTGAGAGGATGAATCTCCTTGACCATGTTTCCAAAATGGTTCCATGAATGTTGTATGATCATTGTTAGTTTTGTGACTGTCAATTACAATTTCTCCATTATCAATTTTGTCTTATATGAGATGCTTCAAGCGTATGCAATTATTGGTTTTATGACCCTTGTTTCGATAGAAATCAAAAAAATCAGTCTCTTTCCACCATTTTGGTTTAGGTTCAGGATCAAACAATTTTATCTCAGGCAATGTGATGATTTTGTTTGCCAATTGAGTTTTCATGGCAGATTCCAAGGACTCACCCAAAGGAGTGAATTCATGTTTTGGTGTTGTAACCTAGGGTTTATAGTCTTTCAACTTTTGAGATGGTTCAGATGCCTTTTGTTCAGAAGCTTTTATGGCTTGAGTGCCCATGGTGAGATTGAATGTTGATGCCTTTGATGGGACATTGACGTGATCAACAACTCCATCTGTTACAACATTCTTGTTCTTGTTCTAGAATTTACCATTGTCTTTGTTGTTGGAACTAGAACCAGATTCATACTTGTTTTCCTTATGAAGTGATATGTCTCCTTTTTTGACAAGCACATTCTTGATTTTGATGGCATTTTATACCATTTTATCAAAGGATGTATGATTTTGCATTTGCAAGGGATAATTGAGTTCCAGAACCAAATTGTTGATGAAGATTTTGAGTTTTTCAGTTTCTAGAATAGGTCGAGCATAGAGTGAAAAATTTTTCCTCCATCATTTCAGGAAAGTCAGGAAGGGTTCTCTTGAGTTTTGCTTTTGATTGCAAATATAGATCATGGTGATTAGATGTTAAATGTTAAATGTTAAATGTTGTAGGAGTATTGTTGATAAAATAGTCTGATTAACTCCTCAAAGGTTTTGATTGTTGGAGGCATTTTAGAGAAAAAATGAATGACTGACCCTCCCAGAGATCGAGGGAAATGATGCATTAGGTAGGTAGGTTTGTCCATGAACTCCATAGATTGAATACATAATTCTCTAACATGATCTTGGGGATCAGAGTTTCCATCATACTTATCATATTTAAGTATCTCCAATCTTTTTGGGAATGGTGGCATGTAAATTTTTTTATCAGATGGAAAGGGGCATAGAGCCTCCATAGAAAATTCTTTAGGTTCTTTCTCTTTTTCTATCTTGTTTAACTTGACTTGCATAGCATGCATCTATTTCATCATGGCTGTAATATGAGTCTCTTCCTCTTGAGTGACGATATCTTCCACATTAAAGTTTGGAGGAATTTTGGCTCCTTGTCGATCTAGGTCTAGGAAATATGCCTCTTTCTCTTCACGCAATAAGTATCTCATAATTCTTTTGAAGTTATCATCATTTTGATATTGGGCAATTTCAGAAGGTGTGGGTTCTTGATCCACACCATGTTGACATTCTTTTCCTTGGGAGCCTTGGTTTGCTCCTCCTTGAGACATTGTGTTGTTATGAGGACAATCAGGGATTTATTGATGTGGATTTTGTTGACCACCTCTGTGAACTGATGCAGGCGGGGTGACATAAGAACCTTTCAAGTAAAGATTTCCAAGAGCATCTTCTACAAATTTAGTTATGTTGTAAGGTTGATGAAATGTCTGAGCAATCACAGAAGATGTTGCTGAAGAGAATTTGGGTTGTCCTCCTTGTTTTCTTTGTGAGGAAGCTCTAGTTTACACCATTAACCTTAGGTGAAGCAAAAGAGCAAGATTAAGATAGCTGAAGAATGACTTGATTCAAGAGGATCGAATGATACAACTTTGTCAAGATTGGATTGGTTGAAGATTGATTTGGACATAAATGAAGGATAGTGTGCCCTAGATGTATGGGTAGACACCCAAAAGATGGTGGACACGAGCTTGCAACACTTGGCCATTTTGAGGATTGATTCTGAAGATGATGTTGACAAGGTTTTGACACAAGATCAAACATGATTCAAATCAATAGATCAGAAGGCTAGATCAAACTCTAGAGACCACTTTGGACAAATAGATTAGATTTTTTTAGATTTTCTGCTATATTTCTGACACAGTGAATTTTCTGACAGAATCTAGAAATTGGCTATAAAAATTGGATTTTTGACAAATTTTGGAGGTTTCTGACAACTTTATAAAATTTTGATACGAGTTTCTCTAGGCTTGTACGAGTCTGGATTAGCTCTGGCACTACAGTTGACAAGGCTCGTATGATAGTTGACACCAGGATAAAATTTTGCTTGATTTTTATGACAACACTCGTACGACAATATACAGTCTTTCGTATGATAATCTGGGGGTTCTGGCACGACAATTGGGAAAAAATCATATGACTTTTTGAGGTTTCAGGATGACTTTGGACTCCAGAAAAGATTTTTGCTTCAGATTTGCAAATTTTTAGTTTTTCAGTATCAGATTGTTTGCAAATTTCTCTGTCCAAGTTTGAAGATCTATGTAAAAGTTTGTCTCGGGTTCGTTCATTTCTAGTAACCAAGTAGATATCAAGCACGCAAAACAATAAGCAAGGGAAAAAGAAATCATCTTCAAACAATGAACAAGGGACAAAGCAACCTTGCACATGAACAAAAATAGTGACTTATTGTTCTAATCCCTAAGAGTGCTATTTGTGTATGTTCTCAAAAGTTTTGCAATCACGCACATAATCCTAGAAAATGAAAAATTTGGCCTCACTAGGGTTTTTAGTAATGGTCCGACTCTGCAACTTTTGTAATCTCAAGAGGGAAAAATCCAATCCAAGCGCACTAGGGTTTCAACACAATCCAAGAATTTAATCAATCAGGAGTTGCTGAGGGGATCTGACAGCCCAACAAGAGACTACACCTATGGAGATTTCTTCCACAAAGACATTCATATAGCGACTGTTGCTACCACGACAAAAATAACTATTACTACTTGAGGTTCCATCCACATGGTTGACCCAATAAAGGGAATATCTATTATGGTTAACCCTCTCTAAAGGTGACACAAAATAGACCACATGGGGACTTGGTCCAGATTCAAGGATCTGAGTTTCTGATACTACCCAAAAAGGGAGTAGAGCATAATCCTCTAGCCTTTTCACTTTTACCCAAACATAGTAGATAGATTCTTTGACACGCTAAGACTAAAAACACCTCACCAAGGTTTGTGATGTCAACAACAATGTCTACCGAGCTCTCTAAGTGGGACCAAGAGAGAACATACCGATCAAAGTTGAGGACCAAACCAAGTAGAATGTGAGATAATAACAGTATCCTCCCTACCTACAAGGGGATCTATCTTCGAGAAGAGCTTCACATGCAAAACAAGAGAATGAAGCCCACTCTCTCAAGAACTCCACAAATAATGTTCATTGGGCCTAATTACTATGTGTAACAGATATGCAAAAAGAAAATCTATGTTCTTTTTAGAGCCCAAAACTGAAGTGTGCATTATGAAAGCTAGAAAGACACTCAAGCTAGACACATGAGAGATTCATTTTATGTCCCAAATCAAAATGTTATCAGATCGTAGCAGAATACCTGAGTTCCCACGCAACGTGCTTAGTAGATTTTACATGATTTTTAGCTTTGTTAAGCAATCCCACAAGTAAAAGAGATTAGAAAAAACAAATATCAATCATTAGGGTTAGTTGTTAGTCCAAATCCAAAATCCAAATCTGAAAGACAAACTGGGAATCGGATACAACAATTGAATCTCTAGTACCAAAACTCATACGACGGTGGGTTACCCCTGATGTGACAATCTGGGCATGATACAACAGTGGGTCTGTGCACACATGATAGAGTAGTCCTGAAATAAAAATGTATGACAATAAGCATGATTCTCAAAAAACCAATTATCGTACAACAGTCAGGGGGTCCTAGCATGACACTCTTACAAAACTCGTATGAAAAATGTACAGACAAAAAGTAAAACTTGCAGTGTTGATAGAAAATGACAAAATATTGATAGAAATTGTTAGAAGCTAAAATGGAAACCCATTTTAGGGCCCCATGGTGGGCACCAGAAATGTGTGTGAAATTTGTACCGAGCTATGGACACAACACTTCAGTAAGACATTAGAGGTTAGCGAATCAAGAAATCTACAATATAAATGAAATAAGCTAACTAGACGATTTACTGCCTTCTAGTAGGTGCGAGTATGGTATTCTTAGATTCAGACCAAGATCAGTGACAATGCAAAACCTAAACAAAGGATTTAAATGATTGAAAACAATGAAGATGAAATGCAGATTAATCTTTTTTTTTGGATTTTGTATGCAATAAGATGAAAAACTTTATATGAAACTAATCTAGAATGAATTGGAATGATATGAAAATTAATCTAACAATGATATGCTATGAATGAATACTATGAACCCTAAAAAAAAATCAAAAAAATCTCACAATCACCTTGTTCGCAAAAGCTTGATTCTTTAGATGCAAATTCGAGGGATTCTTTTGTGAGGAGCTGAGCCTTGATTATATAGAAATCCAAGGCTTGAGGATGCATTGATAAAACCCATAAATCACTCTTGATAAACTCAGGTTGATTTTTGAGTTAATAAGAAATTAGGAAGAGATTAACTCATAAAATCATGCAAAAGCACTTTTTGACTCAAAATAGAGTTTAGTTCACTTTTTCAACTCACAATCAGATGTCAAGTTTAGAAAGTTAACAAATTGAAATTGAAAATTGATTTAAAGTTGACTGCTTTTTTGATTGTGCATGATTTAATATGAATTAGTTTAAAAATAAGGGTATGTGCACAAAGATGGGGTACCAAAAAGGGGGTTTAAGATGCCACTTTTTTCCTGAAATCAGAAAACTCTGAAGTTCAATAAAAAATTGAAGATAGTTCGACTCAAAATTTCAAAACACAACAAGAACAAGAGTTGTAGTACTTTGAATCTAGTTTCTAAACTACTAATTTATTTGAAAAACGGTGAAGATTAAGGGCTTCAACTAGGGGGAGCACAAAAAGTGGTACTATTTTTTGTGAAAAAAATAACATAGCGCCTGTTGTGCTCCCCCTAAAATGTTAACTTATTTTTTGAAATTATTTAATCGCTCCGGTGAGAAGTTAGCTAACACCACGTAGTTTACCCCGGATTTTTCTGCTAATTTTTTTATGAATGTATGAATTTCTATGACTTTTTAAACTCAGACATCCCAAAACACTTGAAATTTGGGCATGCTCCCCCTAGAAATCATTCAAAATTAGTCGAAAATCATTTTTATTTTTTTAAAAGTGTGTAGAATGGAGTCTAGTTTCTAAAAAACTAAGTTTTTGCAAATTTCAACAAACGAAGCAAAATCTATACCCAAAATACTACACATTGGTTTTTGACAAAAAATTGACATACATTCAATGGAAATTAATGTTGATAGGCTTAAAATTATCATTTTTGGAAATAAATTATATGTTTAGATAGCTAACTCAGAGATCAATAATCTCACATTGTCTGATTTTTTCGTTATCGAATCACATGTAAACTAGACGGAGAGCACACACAAAAAGTGAAGGTTTTTTCTAATGTTTCTTCGAATTCACGTCAAACTCATGGCTTATACATCCAAGCCTTTGGGTTGGATCTCCAAAGAAAATCCAAGCCTTAGGCTTGGTAAAATACAAGCCTTCAAATAGGGCGCACGCCCTATTCAAATCTATGCTTGAAATAGGGTGCACGCCAAATAGGGCGTGCACCCTATGTCAAGCATAAATAGGCTCTAAAGAACCATTAGGACCCATTCTAATGTGTCCTAATGATTCCATAGTGGTTTTAATTGCCTCTAAATGGTTTATTATGACCCATTATTGTCCCTTAGAACACATTAGAACTCTCATGATCCACTACAAACCCTTAGACAACATTACAGCCTGTTAGGACACATTAGATCCTCAAAGTGTGTCCTAAGAGGTATTAATTGATTGCAGTATTTTCTTATGGTTCTTAATAGGTGCTAAAGAGCCATAATAAGATCTAAAAAACATTAGGAACCCTCATTTAATACATTAGAAGCACCTCGAACCATAAAGTGTGTCATCCAAAATCTCTCTCTGTCACCTCTCTCTCTCTCTTTCTTACCTTCATTCATCCCTCTCCCTCTACCTCTCCCTATCTCTCTATCTTCCTCGCTCTACTTTCTCTCTTTGTACTTCTCTTACCCTAGTTATCTATTTCTTACCTTCACTTCATCCCTCTCCCTCTACCTCTCCCTATCTCTCTATCTTCCCTCCCCCCGCTCTATCTCTCTCTCTATCCACATTCTTACCCTCTCTTTCTTACCTTCTATCTCATCCCTCTCCCTCTGCCTCTCCCTATCTCTCTATCTTCCCACATCTCTCTCTCTCTCTCTCTCTCTCTCTCTCTCTCTCTCTCTCTCTCTCTCCCTACTTCTCTTATCCTATCTCTTTCTTGTCTTGTCTCACAAACTTCTCTCTATCTACTTCTCTTAGGTCCTAGATCTCTTGATTACCTTCACTCTCAACCCTCTCCCCTGCCTCTCTCTCTCTCTCTCTATCTATCCATCTACTTCTCTTACCCTAGATCTCTTTATTACCTTCACTTTCAACCCTCTCCCCTGCCTCTCTCTCTCTCTCTCTCCCTCCCTCTCTCTCTCCCCTTCTCTCTAACCCTCTCTCTCTCTAGCTACTTCTCTTACCTGAGATCTCTTTCTTGTAACCTTCTCTCTCAACTCTCTCTCTCTCTCTCCCTACCTTCTCTCTAACCCTCTCTCTCTGTCTATCTAGATCTATCTATCTACTTCTCTTACCCTAGACCACTTTCTTACCTTCTCTCTTAACCCTCTCTCTATCTATCTATCTATCTATCTATTTATCTAACCATGTATCTCTTTCTTACCTTCTCTTGAGAAACCCTCTCCCCCTGCCTCTCTCTCTCTCTCCCTCTCTCCTCTCTCCCTCTCTACTTCTCTTACCCTAGATCTCTTTCTTACCTTCTCTCTCAACCCTCTCCCCTATTTCTCTCTCTCACCCCTCCTCTTCCTCTCACTGTCTCTCTATCTCTCCTCTCTCTATCCTTATCTCTATTCTTCTCTTATCCCAACTCTGTCTACCTCTCCCTTGTTACCCCTCTCCTTCTCTCTCTCTATCTACTTCTCTTACCCTTGATCTCTTTCTTATCTTCTCTCTCAACCCTCTCCTCTGCCTCTCTCTCTCTTTCACCCCTCTCTCCTCTCTAACTCACTCTCTCTCTATCTATCGATCTACTTCTGTTACCCTAGATCTCTCTCTATCCTTATCTCTATTCTTCTCTTATCCCATCCCTCTCTCTCTCTCTCTCTCTCTCCTTCTCTCTAACCCTATCTCTCTCCCCTTCTCTCTAACCCTATATATCTCTCTCTCTCTTACCTTATCTCTCTCTAACCCTATATCTCTCTCTCTCTTTACGTCCCTATATATATATATATATATATATATATATATATATATATATATATATATATATATATATATATATATATATATATATATATATATATATATATATATATATATATATATATATATATATATATATATATATATATATATATATATATATATATATATATATATCTTTCCTTCTCTCTCTCTCTCCTTTTCGTCTCTCTCTCTCTCTCTCTCTCTCTCTCTCTCTCTCTCTCTCTCTCTCTCTCTCTCTCTCTCTCTCTCTCTCTCTCTCTATCTATCTATCTATCTATCCACTTCTCTTACCCTAGAACTCTTTTTTACCTTCTCTCTTAACCTTCTTTGTCTATCTATATATTTATCTTACCCTATATCTCTCTTACCTTCTCTTTCAACCCTCTCCCCCTGCCTCTCGCTCTTGCTCTCTCTCTCTCTCTCTCTCTATCTACTTCTCTTACCCTAGATATCTTTCTTACCTTCTCTCTTAACCATATCTCTCTACTTATCTTACCCTATATCTCTTTCTTACCTTCTCCCCTGCCTCTCTCTCTCTCTCTATCTCTCTCTCTATCTACTTCTCTTACCCTAGATCTCTTTCTTACCTTCTCTCTTAACCCTCTTCCTTTCTCTATCTACTTATCTCACCCTATATCTCTTTGAACTTTCCTTCTCTCTCAACCCTCCCCCCCCCCTCTCTCTCTCTCTCTCTCTCTCTCTCTCTCTCTCTCTCTCTCTCTCTCTCTCTCTCTCTCCTTCTATCTACTTCTCTTACCCTAGATCTCTTTCTTACCTTCTCTCTCAACCCTTTCCCTCTACCTCTCTCTCTCACCCCTCCTCTTCCTCTCACTATCTCTATATCTCCCCTTTCTCTATCCTTATCTCTATTCTTCTCATAACCCATCCCCCTCTACCTCTCCCTCATTACCCCTCTCTATCTATCTATCTATTTCTCTTACCCTATATCTCTTTCTTACCTTTTCTCTTACCTCTCCCCCTTTGCATCTCTCTCTCCCTCTCTATCTATCTACTTCTCTTACCCTATATCTCTTTCTTACCTTCTTAACCCTCTCCCTCTCTCTATCTACGTATCTCACCCTATATCTCTTTGAACTTACCTTCTCTCTCAACCCTCTCTCTCTCTCTCTCTCTCTCTCTCTCTCTCTCTCTCTCTCTCTCTCTCTCTCTCTCTCTCTCTCTCTCTCTCCCTTGTTACTCCCCCCCTCTCTCTCTCTTGTATGATTCATTATGATCCCTTAACACCTCTTTAACATTCTAGGACATATCAATGAGTCCCAAGACCCCATATGACCCTTAGGGCCCCTAAGGGTTGCATGGGGTCCTAAGAACCACTTTACACCCCTCATGACTCCTTATACCCCTTAGGACCTCTTGAGAACAACAAGATGTATTCCTATCGGTGCTATGGGGTTATAAGGGGTCGTAGGATTGATTATGATCTCTTAACACCTCTTTGATATCCTAGGACATATCAATGAGTCCCAAGACCCCATATGACCCTTAGAACCCCTAAGGGTCACATGGGGTTCTAAGAACCACTTTACACCCCTTACGACTCCTTATGACCCTCTACAACCAATTAGGACCCTTTACGGACACCTAAGGGTCACATGGGGTCCTAAGAACCACTTTACACCCCTTACGACTCCTTATGAACCTCTACGACCAATTAGGACCCTTTACAGACACCTAAGGGTCACATGGGGTCCTAAGAACCACTTTACACCCCTTACGACTCCTTATGACCCTCTACAACCAATTAGGACCCTTTACAGACACCTAAGGGTCACATGGGGTCCTAAGAACCACTTCACACCCCTTACGACTCCTTATGACCCTCTACAACCAATTAGGACCCTTTATGGACACCTAAGGGTCACATGGGGTCCTAAGAACCACTTTACACCCCTTACAACTCCTTATAACCCTCTACGACCAATTAGGACCCCTAAGGACCACTTAAAACCCCTTATTCGTTAACTTTCTCGCACTCTCCTCTCTCTCTCTCTCAGTCACCCCTCTATCTCTCTTTGTCTCTTTATCACGTCTCTCTCTCTCTCTCTCCCTTTCTCCCCCCATCTATCTCTCTTTTATGCACTTCTAGAAAGGGCGTGCTCCAAATAGGGCATGCGCCAAAAAGGGCGTATGCCCTATTTGGCGCACGCCCTTTGTAGAAAGCCCAAAAATGGCAAAAACCCAAGAATCTCATGAAGGAGGCCCACTTTTACTGTATTCTATCTGGAACACGCAGTTTGCACAACAAATATTCGCTTTCATGGTGTTGGAGGTCAAAAAGAAGACTATTTTATCAACTTGGACCACCTTTTGTTGCAAGGTCAACATTGTGGTGCAAAAAACAACCTTCATTTAGCAAATTTGACATATTTCAAGGTAAGTTTTGTTTGTTCTTGCATGCCAAAATGTGAATAAATCCTTTTTATTTTATTTCATATTATAGGGACTTGTGGAAAGCATAAATAGACATGTATTGGACTATAGTTGTATTATAATTTTATATATATAACTTGTAATACTTTTATATTATGTTATGACTTATTATAATAGATTGATTAAAAAAGCCATAATTGTTGTATTAGATTGATATTTTATAATGTGTAAATTTTAATGAATTTCAATGTATATATAGATCTTATTCATCATGCGGAGAAAATGACCTAAGATTCAAACACGTGAAGAGCATGAAATAGAGAAAGAGAAGAAAAGAGAAAGAATGAGACAACTTCGCGAACAACGACAATTGGAGCCCATACAAGAAGAATTACCTAATAGGAGAGAATTGGAATTGGAAACACAAAGGAACTGAATGAGAAAGTTGCGTGCAACAAGACAATTGAATTATGAAGGGGTGAGTATATCATCTATTGGATCGCAAATTGAAGGGATGCCATCATCCAATGTTGGAGGTGCACATGAATTATCTAATGTTGAAGACATCGCACACTCTACACCTCAAAGTGTAGCCACACCATCGTATTATGTTCAAGGCACACCATTAGCTACATCTAAAGGAATAGACACATCATTGCATCATTGTGAAGGCACCTCATTTCCAACTTCCGAAGGTGTAGGAATCACACCATTGCATTGTGTTGAAGAAACACCATATTCATCTCAAGTCGGTGAAGGTCCATCTTCCACATCTCAATTTGAAGGCACATCATCTTCAGTCGAAGGTACGCAATTCATCCCTAACATTTTTGATGTTCCCAATGTTGAGCCTACACAACAATTGAGAACACCTCCTAGAGTTTTGCATAGAAAGCCTAAATATTTGATTGATATTGACACTAATATTTTGAAACTAATGCCTGACAAGATTCCCAAACGCACTTGTCAAAGATATACTAACCGAATTTGGAGGATATTTTTTGAGAATTTGAATGTCACAGGAAGATGTCAATTGTTTGTTGAAATGATGAGAAATCTGAAATTTAGGCCTATCATGAAGATTCTTGGGTTAAGAACAGATGACACCTCCACTGAAAAACTATTGTAAAGAATCTAATGGATGCATATGAGACTGTGGGTTCTACATCACGCATGAAAGATAGTAATGTCACACAACGTGTGATGACATCAAAAATGGTAAGCAATCAAATGAAGAAGTCTTGACTCATTAGAAAGACAAGTAAATCATTGAAAATAAGTAGAAGGTCTCTAATGAGAACCGTGGAAAGGTGTCAAAGAGTGGAAGATTCAAATAGCAATGAACTATGGGCTTTTTTCGATAGATTGCCATGGAAAGACAAAGACATTGTTGAAGCTTTGAAATCCTTCATTGAAATTTTTTGGAAGAATAATACACGATTATCTCTTAATCAAAGAGTTGTTGTAAGGAGGAGGATTGGTAGTCAATTGTGTGATCCACATCCAAAGCATTTTTTGGATTCAACCCAGACACAATTTTTTGCAAAATTTATAGATGCATATCCTCAAATTAAAATTAGTCAAAGATTTTTTGAAATGGCTAAACCTTTTTATGTCAAGATAAATCACACACGCACAACTTGTTGTTGTAGAGTACATATTAAATTTTCTAACCATTATACTGTCTATCGGCATATATGTGTACGTTTGCATGCTAACAATGTCTTGCAAGAGTAACATAAAGGAGCCACCTAGATCTTCAAGGGAATTGATAGCTACCATTTTATGTCGTAGATCAGACGGACAACAATTTCACAAACTATCATGTTTGAATGGTACATGTGTACATTGCGGTGGTTTACAAGATTTACCTATTTGTCAGCATATGAAAAGTAGTCATGCAATTGGGAATGAAATAGTAGAATTTGGAAAATATAAGACCATTGTATATGCTCTAAAAGATGGAAAAGAGGCAAAAAGATGTGATTTAGTAATTGACAGGATTCTAGTGTATCAGTTGATGGATATAATTTGTGGGAAAATTGTGTATGAATATGCAATGCATACACATAGAGCACGATGGTTGGATACACAATTCAAGTTATGCAAGGACACTTTTCCGATTGATACAATTGTTTCAGTTGTGGACTTTGCTGAAAACTACACTTTACAACCACAAAATGAGCTACAATCACAGTATTACAACTCTCAATAGGTTGCTATATTTGTTCATATAGCATACTTGCATGCACCTAATAGTACGATGGAAAATAGGAAGATATTGAGGGAGTACCATTTTTATATGAGCGATGATCGCTCACATTCTACAGAGTTTGTACATAGTTGCTTTAGTTTGTTTTATGGTGATTTGGCAAATAGGAGCATACCATATCGTCGACACATCATATGGTCAGATAATTGTACATCCCAATTCAAGAATTCTCGTATGTTTTATTGGTTGTGCAGGATGCACAAGAACACTGATATTCAATATATGTGGAATTTCACTAAGGCGAGCCATGGAAAGGGAGAGCATGATGGTGTGGGAGCATGTATAAAAAGAGCTTTAGCACGTGAAGAATTAAATTATGAGGGGGGAGAAAACTTATCAAATGCAAGATGTATTGTCAACTGGTGTAATGCCACAATGGGCCCAGGTAAGGAAGGTGAGTCAATAGTTCATAGATTTTTTTGGTTGATTGATGAAACTGACATTGCACCATATGAGGATTGTTGTACAGTAACAAGATCAAGTGAGCTACACTCTTTTAGAAGTTGTAATGTAGGTTCATGGATGGTATACACACAACATATGGCATGCTTTTGTTCATCTTGTGCAGAGGAGAATTGGGATGAGTGCGAGTCAAAGGAATGGGTTGATGAATGGTCTATAAGACCTTTGAGCCCACTTCACTCCTATCATCCACCAACAACATTGCAACTAGGGGACATGGCAACATCTATTGACTTTGACCGTTTGTCGGATATAGTACAACTAGGTAAATTGTCCATTTATATAGTTTGTCTAAACTATTTTGGATATTAATGTATTGAATATGTCTACGTTGTTGTAGATCATGTTTTTGCAGTTATTGCATATGAATACAATTACGAAGGGACAGATTATTATTTATGTCATTGTGTTGAGGCCAAAAAGAAATTGGATGTCGTAGTTGTAGACAGCGAAGGATTAAAATACCCTATAGGAGTGGTTGTTGTAACAAGAACATAGCTTAGATGATATGGTATGAAGAACTCTAAGTTGTGGTTGTTCGAGGATTGGGAGACACACAGGAAGATTCTACATTATTCAAACCTTGTTGTTGCTTTGAATGTTACTTTGATCAGATATGGGGGTAGGCCAGTGAAAAGAACTCTTTGGAAGGTTCCTGAGTCAGAGCATGAGGCAATACTTAACACACTAAAGGTTAAGGCAGATCCAGCTCGTTCAATGGACTAAATCGGGCTGTACTAAAATGTTGTAATATGTGTTCAATTGTACTATTTGTTTCTCTAACAAAGTTAGCTTCTATGGTACATACCCCGTGTGTATAGAGGGAAGTTTGTAATTGTAATGATAATGCAACGCTGCATATTTTTTGGGGCAATGCCGGAGGTTTTCTCCACTCAGCTCTTTCCTACCGGCGCCTTTATTGAGCTGAGTTGTAAACATGTTTCATAATATTAATAAAAAACATGTTAGATCAGATATAAAACTTGGTCAAATCTCCTCAAAACATGTTAGATCAGATATAAAAATACCATTACAATCATTTCCAATCCAAATGAACTCACAAAAGCAAAAGAAACTTAAAATTTGCATCCAAAATAAAGGGTTTTCCTTCAATTTCTTGCAACATTGCCAAAATGGTCACTTTACAAAGAAACTATATAAAATTCAAAGAATTATCCACTGCTTAAGATCTGAAAAGAAATTTTTTATCATATCAAAACATTTTCCAAAGTTTGATCCACCCATCAAGAGTAAAACCCACAAAACTTGCAAGATGACTCCTTGAGCAACATTGCCAAAATGGTCACCTTACAAAGCAACTATACAAATTTGGAAGAATTTTTTGCTGCTTAAGATCTTAAAAGTAAGTTTTCAACATATAAACGCAATCCCCAAAATTTGAACTACCCATCACGAGCAAAACCCATCAAACTTGCAAGATGTCACTTTAGACAACTATGTCAAAATATGCCATTTTACAAAGCAACTATGTCGAACTGTGCCTCGCGCACTCAAACCGTCACTTCTGTTAGGTCCAGGTGGCTGGGTAACGGCCAAGGACCAACTCGTTCCAGTCACCCAATCCTTGGAACGTTCCAGAACGCACTTGGGGCAAGTGTCCCTTATGGTGCCCAAAGCACAAAAAGCAATGGGGCATGGAAACTTCTTGAAGTCATAAATGATTATAAGCACCCTACTGCATGGTACAACTCTTTGATTTGTATGGACAACAAGCATTTTTTGAAATAAAACTTGGTATTTTTTGAAGGTTTTGGATGATCTTTGGATTTGTAAAGGTCTGATCTTGTGCATAGAGGTTTCCTAAGACATTTCACATAGTTTTCAATTAGTTTTCACTATTTTTGTAAGAGATCTATCTGTTGCTCCAAGTTTTTACTCACTTTTCCTCTTGTTTCCACTATGGATTTATGAGATCCATGCATAGTATGACCTTCTAACCCTAGGGATGGATCCAATAAAATGTATATTGATGACATAACATGAAATAAGGAAGGTACAATGAGTTTTGTTGCAAGAAAGTGGAGGAGAGCTGCCCTATGCATGCTTTGGGTGCACTTGGAAGGTGCGAACCATGACACAGACAGGGATTTGGCTTAAGAATACCATGTTTTGATGATTGTAACTTTTCAAGGACATCAATAACAAGGTGTGACATGAAGGAATTAGCCTAGTAAGGATTCTAGACCGTACAACCAAGATACCCTAGCCTAGGAGGGTTTATAAGCAACAAATTGGGGCTTTCATGTTTGGAGAGTTGATGGGTCAAAATTGACCATGGATTTCTTCAATTAGACACAAATGATGAACTTTCACCAAGTTTGGAGAGATTTGGAGTTGTTTTGCTAATGGTTGCTTTGTAAAAGTGCTTGATTTTCACTCAAAAACTGTCATAGACCTAGATTTCAGGACTTTGGTCCGAAACAACACACCTTAATTTTTACATAAATTGTGTAAGAGGATAAAGGGTATCTGAAACTACTTTTAATTTTTCAAGTTTTTTGGAACAAATTGGAGAAAACAATTAAAAACTGTCTCTGCTGCTCCACAAAGGCAAAATGCACATGACAACAATTTGGCAAAATGCTAATAATGTACTTTCTGATATAATAAGGACTTGAAACTTGTTTGGAATGATTAATACATCATATGAAGCATCTTGGAATGTTTGGAATCATCTATTTGAGTGGTTAAGCACAAATTCATGTTTGACAACATTAAGGTTCTGAAAGTACACTAATAGTGCATAAGCAAACTTGGGTCATTAATGAGTTGTAAAGGGAAAATAATGATGTTGTAGTTAATATGCCTTAATATGTTGTAGTTAACATGGCTTACAAGTGCCAAGTCATCATTTAATCAAGAAGTACATTCTTTGCATTATGCTACTTGTAACAGCAGCAACTGTATTTAATTAATTTATCCAACTTTTTCCAAAGAAGTTGAAAAAATAAAAACACATTTAGATACCCTTTTCAGCTTTACACAACATATCCAAAAATCAGTATTGGTTACTTTGTAACAAATTGCTCAAAAACGTGACTGTGACAATTTTTGAAGGAAAAGGATGCACTTTAACAAAGCAACTAGTAGCGAAACTCATTCAATCTTCTTGAAACTTGGTGAAATTTCATCATTTACATCCAATTAGACAAATACATGGTCAATTTGGACCTATGCATTCATTTACTATGAAAGCCCCAATTAGGTGCTTGAAAACCCTCTTTGGCTAGGGCATCACCAATGTATAGTCTACACACACTTTCAGGCTAATTCCTCTTGCACACACCTTGTCCCTGACATCAATAACAAGATTCAATCATAAAAGCATAGGGTCCTTAAGCCCAATCATTGGCTGTGTAAGGGGTGGCACTCTCCCAGTGCACCCAAATCATGCTTTTGGCTACTCCTTTCCACTTTCCCATGCTTTCCTACAATAAATCTTCTCATAATATTCTTATTCAAGGTTAATAGGCTATGATACATGTTAGTAGATCCATCCTTACGGTTAGGAGTGCATACTAAGGATGGATCATGCTAAAATCACTGGAAATCCAATGCAAAACTGTGTAATATTTTGGAGCAGCAGAGATATCTCTTACAAAAAACAATACAATCTACTTATAAATGATTCAATATACCTTCTCACACCTTCCTACATCAGATCAAATCATCACCAATCAATAGACCATCAAAAACCTTCGAGAAACTATCATGGATGCTCCTGCTAATCTTGCATATCTTTCGAACCGTGTGTCACACACTCAAACCGTTGCTTCTGTTGGCTCTGAGTGGCTGGGTAAATGTTGGTGGAGGTCTCCTCTTGCAAGCGGAATCGACAGAACACTAGCGACCACTGTGGACCGGTGTGTCCCTTAAGATGCCTAAAGCACCAAAATTAGTGAACTTCAAAGGGGCATATCTCAGAGCCCGTGTGAGGTATCAATGAACCGTTAAATTCAATAGGACGACGTCATTGAGGTCTACAAAAACCTCTCTCAATTTCTTTAGATCCCTCTCCATTTGAAAATGGCAGCCCGGTCTCGGGTGATGCAAATAGAGGCAGTGAGGGTCAGTTGAAAGTGCTAATCTTGCATATCTTTCAAACTGTGTGTCATGCACTTGAACCGTCGGTTCTGTTAGCTCCGTATGGCCAAGTAAACGCTAGTGGAGGTCTCCTCTTGTAAGCGGAATCAACAGAACACTACCGACCACTATGGACCGGTGTGACCCTTAAGGTGCCCAAAGCACCAAAATCGGCCATCTTCATCGAGTCATAACTCGGAGCCCATGTGAGGTATCTATGGATCATCAGGTGCTACAAGAGGGCATTTTTGAGTTCTACAATAACCTCTCTTAGTTTCTTTAGATCCCTCTCTATTTGAAAATGGCAGCCCGGTCTCGGGCGATGCAAATAGAGGCAGTGAGGGTCAGTTGAAAGTGCTAATCTTGCATATCTTTCGAACCGTGTTTCCTGCACTTGAACCGTTGGTTCTGTTAGCTCCGTATGGCCGGGTAAACGCTAGTGGATGTCTCATCTTGCAAGCGAAATAGACAGAACGCTACCGACCACTGTGGACCGGTGTGACCCTCAAGGTGCCTAAAGCACCGAAATCGGCAAAATTCATTGGGGCATATCTCGAAGCCCGTGTGAGGTATCTACAAACCGTTAGGTGCTACAAGAGGGGATTTCCGAGTTCTACAATAACCTCTCTCGGTTCCTTTAGATCCCTCTCCCTTTCAAAATGGCAGCCCGGTCTCGAGCGATGCAAATAGAGGCAGTGAGGGTCAGTTGAAAGTGCTAATCTTGCATATCTTTCGAACCATGTGTCGTGCACTTGAACCATTGGTTTTTTTAGCTCCGTATGGCCTGGTAAATGCTAGTGGAGGTCTCCTCTTGCAAGCGAAATTGATAGAACGCTACTGACCACTGTGGACCGGTGTGACCCTTAAGGTGCCCAAAGCACCAAAATCGGTGAACTTCATTGGGGCATATCTCAGAGTCCATGCAAGGTATCTACGGACCATTAGGTGCTACAAGAGGGGATTGTCGAGTTCTACAATAACCTCTCTCAATTTCTTTAGATCCCTCTCCCTTTGAAAATGGCAGCCCGGTCTCGAGCGATGCAAATAGAGGCAGTGAGGGTCAGTTGAAAGTGCTAATCTTGCATATCTTTCGAACCGTGTGTCGTGCACTCGAATCATCAGTTCTGTTAGCTCTATATGGCCTAGTAAATGCTAGTGGAGGTCTCCTCTTGCAAGCGGAATCAACAGAATGCTACCGACCATTGTGGACCGGTGTGACCCTTAAGATGCCCAAAGCACCGAAATTGGTGAACTTCATTAGGGCATATCTCGAAGCCCATGCAAGGTATCTACGGACCGTCAGGTGCTACAAGAGGGGATTTCTGAGTTCTACAACAACCTCTCTTGATTTCTTTAGATCCCTCTCCCTTTGAAAATGGCAGCCTGGTCTCGAGCGATGCAAATAGAGGTAGTGAGGGTTAGTTGAAAGTGCTAATCTTGCATATCTTTTGAACTGTGTGTTGTGCACTTGAACCGTCAATTTTGTTAGCTCCGTATGGCCTGGTAAATGCTAGTGGAGGTCTCCTCTTGCAAGCGGAATCGACAAAACACTACCGACCACTGTGGACCGGTGTGACCCTCGAGGTGCCTAAAGCACCGAAATCGGTGAACTTCATTAAGGCATATCTCAGAGCCCGTGTGAGGTATCTACGGACCGTCAAGTGCTACAGGATTGTGTTACAAATGCCTAGAAAAACCTAAGGTGATTTCTAAAAATTTGTCTTGGTTTGAGTTTGATACCACAATCTCGGTTTGCCTAAAAATGTGTAGTGTACACCAGTAGACTCGAGTCTTGACAACTCAAATTTAGATTTCTTCCTAACAAATTACATCACCGATATACACAACTATACTATAATGACCCACATGACCAAGGTACAGAATGCATGCAATATAAAGAGTAAAGCCATATTTCAATAGTGCTACTATGAAAACATAAAGCAGAGATACAATCACGTGCATATGAAAACATAAACATTTTGTAGTCAATTTTGAAATTTGAAATGAATAACGAATTTACTATGAAAGCATGGACAATAATGTAAACACATAAGACATTGCCAATCAAGAATACAATGTACATACGTACGTAATAACAACATGCCTGATGATATCATATAGGCCAATAAAAGTTTGGTCGAATAATGCAATATAAGTGTACAAAAGATATGTCTGATAATATCATATAGGTGTACAAAATATATGTCCAGCAATGCCATATAGGTGTACAAAATGTGTGTCCAATAATGCCAAGTAGGCATACAATAAAAGTATCCCTATTCTACTCATTTCCCACTAGGGGAAGAAAATAAGTCTCGAGCTATTTTTGATTTTCGGGTGGATGGGGATGCAGTGGATGCTAGAGTCTTTCGAACATGTTCACTTGTCCTCCTATCTAGACTCTTCTGTAAAGAGAGCTGAAAAAATAAAAAGTATAAGCATCAATGAGTAATATGTAAATCAAAATTAAAATGTATAATGACATATGCTAGAATTTTCTCTTACCACAAATATGTAGTCACTATGTTCATCCACTGTAGAGCTAGGCTGGCGATTAGGAGTGAAAATTCCCTGGATATACAATCAAAATAGTAATTCAATTTCCATATGTGAACATTGTTACAAATTCAATTCAAACTATTAAGATGACAATGATAATTAAATTTAGTTTCATACTACAGTAAGTGCCTCAGAACTAGCAACAGCAGCAGCAGCTCCATGATCCAAAGACTCTCGAACACCAGGAGGAGTTTCTGATGTCATCATCTAAAAATGAATCAAGCAGATTATTATGCATCTATTAAGAATATTTATAATTATTTGCAAAATGACATGCATTAATGGTACCTCCGTGAAAGTGCCATCGCATGCAACTGGATATGGTGTAAATGTGGAAGTTGTCGCAACAGTGGCCTAGAGAACATGCAAGATAATTTAGAAAACAATTATTCATATAAGAATATACTAGTAATGTGTTGGTTATAGTATTTTATTACATATATACCTGTGGACTCCACGATGTCGTATGAAAGTCGGGAGAAGGAATGTGCTCACTTCCAATAGTGCTTTGAGTCTGAATTTTGATAATAGTTTTTTTCGTAAATTATTTGCTCATTCATTTTTTTAATATAATTTGATCAAAGTAAATGTAATTAACAATAAATATAGATACCTCTCCAAATGCACAGTGTCACCCCTCACTATCTACTACGAATGTAGAAGGTCCAGCAGTGAACTAATACACAGTACAATAAGTTATCAGATAAAATCATGTATAATAACTTAATGTATTAATTCAATTTTTTTTTTGATAAATACTTGTGGAGATTTATTAGTGTAGAAAGTGGCAGGGGGGACATGCTCAGTTCCACTAACACTTTGACCCTACATATGCATCATATACTAGTTTAGTTATTCATTTGGTTATAAATGGAATATATGACCAAAATAAATATAACTGGAATCGCAAATATTTACCTGTGTGTCGATGCCAAATGTTGTGTTTAGGAAGTCACTAGTCATCATACCATCATCATCACTAGCCCTACCATGAGGAGTACCATATGTGCATAAGGACCCACATGATTGGCATAAGTGGCCCCTCGAAGATTGCTCATCCTCCCTCTGGACTAATGGGCTAACAACATCAATGAGAGTTTGGGTGAGGGCATTAATGGTGCCTAGTGTGTCCACCTCCACATGTTCCTTCACTACAGAAGGAACACTAACATGCTCAATATGGGGCTTGCCAAGGGGTGCCTTGGGTGCATTGGGGTCAACATGTGCCCCCGGTCTATTAAATGACGATCCCCCACCTCTACCTTGAGAATCTAAAAAGTCAAAATAATTGGGCACCTCACCAAGGATGAACTCGCAATAGAGTTTCCTCAAAAAATATATGGGAACCTCATGATTGTTGCAAGGAGGGTTATCAAAGACCATCCACCATCTATCCCAAAAGTTATTTTTAATATCTTCATTAATGCACCAGTGAATTGGGAACCTCCTCAATGTAGTTCTGACAGTTTCATTTTGCCCAGGCTTTTTGAAGAGTTTACAAATGTCATCTTTTGTGGTTTTTTTCTTTTTAATGTCCTCATATGACAACTTATTAGCATAATATTGTTTCTGTTCTTCTTTTTATTATGTCAGATATTCAATTGCCCACTAACTGATCCTACGTGGGTAAGAATCGATTCTAAGGAGGAAGCAAGTGTTGCTCTTCCGGGATTTCTATTTACAAATACTTTTAATCTATTGATTAAATTTTCTAATTCCCTTTTCCCATTTTCTATTTTTTCAAACAAAGTTTGTGATGCTCCAGGAAGAGGTTTTTTGATTGGTGGAGGTCATGGTAGTGGGTTTTTAATATTTTCTTCTTCTACATGAGGAGGCGGTTGGTTTTCTTCATTAATTGGAGGGTTTGAATGAGGATTTTCTTCGGGTGCATCATTATTGCCTGTAGTTTAAACAAAATTGTTTTTTTTTAATTCTATTTGCAAATAAAATTACAAATAACAATAAAACAAAATGTAAATTGAAAAACAAATAAAAAATGAGCATTTACACATAAACAACTCAAGAATCATTAAAAAAAACCTACCTCTTCTGCTTCTTTTTTATCTATGCTGACAAGGAGGCATTGCATACAAATTCGTGGGCAAAAAAATGCCTCTTCTAGACCACGTGCGCGCTAAAGGGCGACCTTGCTGCTGCTAATGACGTTTTGAAGCTCGAAATTATGAGCTTCAAATGAGTAGTGAGTGGTTTTATAATAAAACCACAAAGGGCGTGCGCCAAAAAGCACGCACGCCCTATGGCTTGGATTGGCCAAGCCTAAGGCTTGGGCAATCCAAGCCATAGGGTGCGCGCCCTTTTTGGCGTGCACCCTCTGCGCGCAATGGGGCCAAAAAAAAGTTTGGCATCTTTTTGGTACCCCATCTTTGTGCACATACCCATAAAGTGATTTATTCTCAACTTAACTAATTTTGAATTAAAACAATTGATTTATGGGTTAATCAATTATTAAATCAAACTTTTATTCAAAACTTATATCATTAAATATTGACAACTAAAATTAATTAATTAAATAAGAATTTAATCAATTATTCTTAGGATTTTTTATTTATTGTCAAAATTAAATAATATGAATTAGGAATAAATTTAATTAAATAGTTAAGTGGCAAAATTAAATTAATTAATTAAATATTCAAAATATTCAATTAATTAACTTTAGGATAAATAATGACATTTATCACCAAATAATATTCAATTAAAGATAACTAGGATAATTAGGAATATTCAAAGAATATTCTCCGATGTAGAATTAAGATAACCAATTAGGGTTTTGATAAACTAATGTGCAGATGTGCCTTAGGCTAGGACTTTGATGTCAATTTTGTTTGATTTGATGATGTAGGAGGTTAATGAACCTATAGCCCATTTTTGGGGTATATATATATAGACACACACACACACACACATGTGTGTGTGTGTGTACACACACACACACATATACACATATATGTGTGTATATACACATATACACATATGTGTATATACATATACACACATTTGTGCATATATATACACATACACACACGTGTGTGTGTGTGTATACACACATGTGTGTATATATATACATATATGTATATACACATATATGTATACACACACATATGTATATATACATACATCTGTACACACACACACACACACATATATATATACATCCTTGTAGTCACAGATCCCACAAAATATTAAATTTGGTTTTATAAAAATTGGAATTCCAATTCCTCCTATTTGAGTGGAAGATGCAAATGCCCATTTTGGGGCAAAATTGGAATTTCAAAATTCCAATTCCAATTTTTTGGATGGACACAAACATGGAATTGACATTATCCAAAATTAGATAATGCCAATTCCAGTCTAATTCCAGCCCCCAAATGGGCCCTTATGGATGTGAAATTTGGGGTAGCAACATGTTATATTAAAAATAGAGAAAAGTTGAAAGAATTCAGAAGCATCTCATCATCAACAATTTCAAAATTAAAACACTAGTGCCTTATGAGATCTTATTGGTAGAAACAGGTACCTTCCCTCTTGAAGATTTGGCAATGATCTGTCATTTGAGTTACCTGAAGAAGACTCAACACATGGAAAATCACTGCTGGTCTAAGTTAGTCATGGAGGAAAACCTAGAGAGGAGAAAGGAACATGTGGATGAAGCAAAATGACAAGTGGATGAAAAAATGGAATGTTAACATTCAAGAGTGTCTCGTTAGCAACGAAGAAATAAAGAAGTAAGTTTGGAAAAAAATTAGGAGTATCATATGGTCAAAGAAAAACAAATGAAAAAAAAATTACTATCTCAAAGAATTTAACCCCATGGCTGATCATGAAGAAAAAACATTTATAGGAGCGGATATTAAATGGAAAACAAAAATGGTTATAGTCCAACTTAGAACTAGCTCTCACCATTTGAGGTGTGAAACAGGTAGATGGTTGATACCAAAAGAGGAATGGGAAAACAGGGCATGCCTATTCTACAGTATGGAGGTGGTTAAGACTGGAAGCCATTTTATCTTGGAATACCCAACTTACAACGACATCAGGTCTGATTATGTGGATATTTGAGGGACATGCAGCTTAAACTACATATTTGAAGAAAATCAGTCAAGTAGAACTACAAAATTGATGATCAAAATCCACCGTCAACGAGCAAATTTAAATAAGAGGTTACAACTAGCTTAGGTTTCGTCACACCTTGTCCAGGGGTGTTTGTTTGTCTATAGGTCCCATAGGCTACTTTGTCCTTGTGGACATTATTGAAATCTTTCATTCATTCATTCATCCCTAGAAACATTGTGCCCTACAACATGACACGTCTTCATAACATTCTAAGAGGTCGAAATAATTCTTTGTTGCTGGAAGCGAGAACCGGGGGTCAGAAAATCACTTTTGTGTTGGCAACATGAGACAAAGTTGGTGGGCTGTGCCCCCGATGAAAAATTCTATCGGCTAACTAAAACGTGATAGGAACCTAAACAACCCACCAGTGTTGTTGGTTAATTCTAGGGGAGAAGGGAGTACTACCCAATGCCAAGATGCCCAATTTTTACCATTTTGAAGGTGCACATTTTTAAAGCCTGTTCAAATTGAGAGAGAAATATTTTTAGGATGAGTGTTTCTTTATTGGTTCTATTTCTTAGATGGTGAAACGCCATCTAACATATCTAGTGCAATGTACATCCAATATTTTCAGTGTTAATAAAAGTCTAATAAGAGAGTTGAAGAATCTTGGTAACTTGTTACTACTCTTTGTTTAAGGATGCTACAATTTTAGAATATTTATCCCTTTGTCAAATTTCATGTTTCAAGGATCCATCTTCAAGGGGTTGTGCATGTCGCGAAAGGTTTTACAATGTTCTAGAAGAAAATAGACAACTCTACAACCAAGTGCAAGATATCAAAGGTATGTATCTGTTAAAATAATCAATCTTGTTGAGGTTAAATCTATGGGTGCCAACTAAATATTTTATCCTCTTCATTTTTCATTTTTAGATTAGGAAGCATAGAGTCTATTGTTGAGTTAGGATAGGTAGGTTGTAAAACTATAGTGGATTTTGTTGGAGAAAATGACAATCTCATGATTGTTAATTCCACTAAGCAAGGCAAGGAAGTGCATAAGATATTTAATTCAATAAAATATTTAGTACCTCTGCCACTCAAGGTAATGCACCGAGATAATATAACTTTGTTGATTTATGAGACACAATGGTTTTTTTAATTTTTGTTTATCATGTCAATGCACAAAGGAGGTTTTCTTGGATATGCAAACTGTAATACAATATGTCTTGGATGGTTACAGTGTTTGCATTTTTCTTACATGGACAAACTAGTTCTAGAAAGACATTTACAATGGTGGGTCACGTTATTTGTACTATCTATAATATTAATTGAAACCATTATTGTCATAATATTATGAAAAATTATGCTTGTGTGAGCATAAAGAAAAACCAAACCAAAATAGGAGCATATTAATAGACCTACTTATAAATTTTTAATCATTCAGGGTGTGGAAACTAAGAGATTTGATAAGGAGAAATCTTGTATACATGAACTATTTCATGTTTCACCACAACACTATTGTAGCCATGGGATTCATTTTACTATTGTGATCTTTTTTACCATTTGTTGTATATTGACATTGTTGTCATGGTAGGTTATATAGTGCAGTAGTGACAAGCATTACCTATTACACTTAGGCATTCCCTTCAATTTTCTTGTTTCTATATTCAAATTATAGTTGCTTGAGTCATACAACTAAAGGAATACTTGACTCCATGGAATACTAGAAATTTGGAAAAATTCTCAACAAAATGGACTCAATGCACTCCTAACACAAATTTAATACCAGTTGAGTTCGCATATGATGTGATCAACTTGATGAACATTAGATAGAAGTGTTGGATTGTGGAGAGGGTGGGGTGAATCAGTAATCCTTGATTCTTTGTACCATAAAAACTTTCTCTGATTAAACTCGGTGTCAACTCGGTCAGACACAATTTAACATTAACCGACAACAGTAAATTAACTTTATCAATCAACAATATAACAATCACAATAATCATTCAACACATATAACACCATTATTTAATGCGAAAATCTAGCTATGAGAAAACCACTGTAAGAATCGTCACCCACTAAAGAAATATTCTTCTAAAGTACACTCAGTTAAAAGCCAATCTGGTTAAAAAGATTACAATACACACTGTTAAGTGTGACTCGGTTAGGAGATTTTCCTCAAATCTATTAAGATCTTCACCCTGTTAGGAGTGGTCTGGTTAAAGGTCTTCAAACACTCTTTCTAGAATGTTATATTTTGCAAGGATTTACAATAAGATTGTTAAGTCCACTCGGTTAAGAGATTTTTCTATTACAAATGTTTATAGGTGTAGACACAGAAAATTGGCAAAGGCTTAATTCAATCAAAAGGTGCAACAAATCATCAAAATAGCACTAAAAATCAATAAATGGAACAAAGGCAATTCAAATCAAAAGAAAATTCAATTAAATGATTAAATGATTAAATAAAGCTTGAAAAGGGGAAAAACACTACGAAATTGATTAAATTCAATTAATGACATAGTTGTTGAAATGAAAAATGAAAATGAACATCTTACCCTTCATGGCTAAATTTAATTACTTTAATTAATTAATAAATCATAAATTCTCTCAACAAAGCAAAAGAGGAGACAAAATGGACACAAATCACTCACTTTTGTTGAAATGGTCCAGCCTTTTGAAACCATTTAAATGTTTGTCCCCCCATTTATGGACAAAGCAAAGCCAATTGACCTTACCCAAGCATAACCATGGTTATCTCACTCTACCCCCTACCCTTGGGAAAATCCTATAAATAGAAGGCATTTTGAGACATTATTCATCCACTCCATATCTTTGAATTGCAGCAAAGCTTTGCAATTTGCATCCACATCACTCACTTAGCATTTTCATTGATAATTAGCTTCAATTGTTGATCATTTTAGAGATTTCTTATCAAATAGAGCTAGAATTTGATAATTAGATCTAGTTTGCATATCATTCTTAGTTCAATTCTCATAATTAGAGTGTCACTAGTGAGGATTTGCAGCTGAGAGCCTCACTTACTACTTCAATTTAGAGAACCATGAGATGTTGATAGATTAATTGTGCATTTGTTAGATTATTTTGCTCTAATTCTTGTTGTTCTTAGTTAATCTTGTAATTTCATGAAGGTGTAAATCACTCACACACAAATGGCGCCCACCGTGGGGCCCTAGGCATCAAATTTATCATAATTTTCACGTTATTTGCAAAATTTAGGCTAGAATTGCATGAATTTTCTCACTGTTTGCAGGTTATAGAAAAGAAATCACACCTGCCGGTAAAGAAGTCACACCTAAAGCAAAGAGATGTCGCTCGCGGAAATTAAAATGTTGCCTGGAGTCTGAATGATCATGCTTTTCAGCCTGCAGAATCACGCTTCTGGAGAAAGAAATCACGCCTGCAGAAATCAAATTCTCGCGTCACAGACAAGCAGCTGATGCCTTTGGTCATTTAGATGTCGCCTGAACAGAATTAAAAGCCGCGGCCAAGGAATAATTTTACGCCTGGTGTAAAGGGAGTTTCCTGCCTTGTTCATTTAATTTCTCGCTTTGAGTATTTTAAATGTCGCCTTCGATTAATAAAATGTCGCTTATCTGAATTAATTTGTCGCTTGTAATAAAGAGTTCATGCGTTATTTTAATTTGATATCGCACTTGATTACTTTAATCTCGCTTGAGCCCCTTTTGGTGACGCTCGTGGTTAAAGTAATTACGTCTTTATTAAATTAGATCTCGCATTTAGCATGGACAATGTCGCCTAGTTTAGCATTTATATTGTATCAGAGTAATTGCTGTTGTCGCATGTATTAAAGATTTCATGCGTGTGCAAAATTTAATATCGCACTTGTCTATTTTAATCTCGCTTGAGCCCCTTTTGGTGACGCTCGCGGTTAAAGTAGTCACGTCTTTGTTAAATTTTATCTCGCCTATAGTCTGGATGATGTCGCCTGACTGTATTTTCTCTATTTTGTCAAAAATGTTAAAATGATGACTGTATGCTAACTTCACTGTCATTTTTTTTGTCTCAGGAGCATGGTCTGTCATAAGAAAGTGCAAAAACCAGAGAGAAGGCATAACTTAGAGGAGAAATTGATCTCTAAAAGGATAAGGAAAGAAAACCGGGTACATTCTACCTTTGTTCTCAACAATGATTTAGAGAAAGAAATAGAATTATATGCTAAATACATTGCTTTTGTAGATGCTTACAAATGAAAATATGTCTCATTAAATTGAGAGTTTAGTCTTTAAGTTTGTAAGAATGTTGCAAATATTTTGGTAAAAAGAATCAAAAGCATAATCAATTATATCATTTTTAGCTTTGATTTTGGTTTCCCCTCACTTTGTTTGTATTGTGCTGACTAACTTGTTGGTGGAGGGAACGTTTTGCTAAGGTAAGAGAAGGATTTGGAGAGAAAATGAAAAATCTACTACTTAAAAATGCGCCTAGCCTTTGCTAGCATCGTTTGAGGTATTTTTCTCATCAAGCTTGCACTTTCCCTTAGCTTGTGGCATTTCAAAGTTCAAAACATAGTTTAATCATTAAGAGGAAAGAATAAACACTTCAATTCTAAGAATCCCTTTGTCACGGGGTTGAAAAAGAACCAAATTGATTGTGAGTGTTTGGGATAAAGTAAAAGCAATAGGGATATGCTCTTCACTCTTTGAGTGAATCAAATTCCCAAACTTGCTCTACCAAATCCACTTTTTATGCTTTCAAATGAACATGTTTAAAACTTAGTGGGCTCGCCTCCCGAGATTGCCTTAAAAGGGCCGGTGAGAGGGACAGCCCAAAGTGGGATACACTTGCTTTTGCCGCGAGAATCTGACCCACTATAAAATGAAATGCGGGTATCCTTAATGGGGTACACGACAAAAAGGATTTTAGCTCTTTCGAACTTCCTCTAGTAGTCCTAACGGATTGCGCAAAATCGTGCTTTTGTGCGTGTGGGAAGCCCCTTAACATAGTTGGGGGATGAAAAGCTAAGATCTATTTTGAACGGAAAACTTACTACATAATGGTAAAATAGCAAAACTACCTATTAGAGCCATGTTTACGAACCAATTATGTGCTAGGTAGATTGTGTGGAAGCTATTCTTGTGTTTAAACCTGTGAAAACGTTCAAAAATATACACATTAGAGCATTCTAGGGATATGGTACCCAATTGATGTGTGTGTTGAGATTGTTTTTTATTTTCAAACAAGATATTCCAAAGTTATTGATCAAAACACCATTAAAATTTTAAACCATTTAAAATTGATCAAAAACTTTTACCTTATTCCAAAAATAGCTTATCAAGAGAAGAAAGTCAACATACCCTTAAAGTTTGTTCATGCCTGTTATTACAAGGTCACTCTCTATAAGGAAAGCATTACAAACAGACGGGACCTACAATGGAGAAGAGCTCCCATTTCCAAAGAACACTTTCATTACTTCACGAGTGACTGAAAAACCCGCTAAGGCAAAGGACATTAACAAGATGTTTAGCGGTACCCTAGGAAATATCGATCCCAACAACCAAGGGAACAACATGAATGGGGGTATAGATCCTAACAACAATCAAGGGAACAACATGAATGGGGGTATGGATCTTAACAACAATCAAGGAAATTCTAATAATGGAGGAAGAGATCCTAATTCTCAAGAGGCAAATTCACAAGGCAACAACTTATTTCCTCCTCATAATACAAACTTACCCCCAACTGTGGAAGAAGCCACGGTTGAAAGAGCGTTAGAGGCAAGACAATGTCCTTATTTCATAGAACTAATGAAAAAGACCATGCTTATGGATAAAGAAAAACACTTCATGGACTTAATACAAACGGGGGTAAAGTTACCTAAAGATTTTGACATAGAGCAATTAAAACCCAAGGAAATAGAAGATCCTATGGAAGCAATAAGGGAGCAATTCAAGGCATTACAAATGGAAATTGACAGTTTGAAACAAAACGGGGCTCCTAAGCCTTTCTCTATTGAAACATTATGTCCTTTTCCATTCGATAAGAGTTTGGTCATGGTGCCTTTTCCCATTAATGTAACATTTCCTAAATATGAGAGGTATGAAGGAACATCTGACCCACATGATCATCTTCGGGGGTTTTGTGCATTGAGTCTTGAATTCATGCATGAATCAACCTATTTAATGAGACTATTCCCAAGAAGCTTGGGAGGAACGGCCATGGATTGGTTTTCAAAACTACCATCCGGCATAAAATCCTTTGAAGAGTTAGCTTCTAAATTTGTGACTCATTACTCTTATAACATCAAACATGAGGTCACAATGATAATGTTATGTAACACGAAGCAACAAGATGGAGAAGCCTTTCTCACATTCTTGCAAAGATGGAGGACTGCATTTGCTAGATATCCAAGAAGTGTACTGGAGAAAGAAAAAATGGATATCTTTATTAACGGTTTAAGAAGCGAGCTGAATTATAGACTAAGGATGCAATGTTCCAAAACCTTCCAAGATTTGATTGATAACGGAATTACAATGGAAGAAGTGTTGATTAAGAGTGGAGAGTTGAAATTGTACAAGGAAAATAAGAATAACTCTAACTCCAACAACAATAATACCAACAATAACAACAATCCAAATAAAAGTTGGTACAACAACAATAGCCGTTATGCTGCAAAGAATAACAACAAAGGCAATGTTAATGATGGTGTAGTGGAATCCAACAACTTGAAGGTGATTCCATTTGCCCTTACAAAGACACCAAATCAAGTGAATAATTCTAATCAAGCATATAATGCACCTTCCAACAACAACAACAATGCCAACAAGAATAATCAAGGAAACAAGGATCAAAACAGCAAGTATGATAAGTATTTGAAGCCCACTCCTGCAAGACACTTTACACCCTTGGGAGAATCACTTGAAACTGCATTAAAGGCTCTCATAGCTAACAATGTTATTACATTACCCGCTATTAAGCCTTATGAACCAGACCACAAGCCGGGTTGGTGGGATGCTAAGCATCATTGTGAATATCATAGGATTCGGGGGCACACTACAAATGAATGTCTACAATTAAAGAATGTGGTGCAAGACTTGATAGAGAATAACATAATCACTGTTGATGGACCCCAAAATAATGAAGATCATACGGCCTTCAAACAACCTTTTTACAAACATGATAAAGGTGAGTCATCAAATGGCAAGAAACAAAGTGCCAATAATCTCAACTTTGCGCCATCATATGATCATATTGTTAATGCTATCATCATTAATGAACAGCCTCAAAAGGAAGCAACAAATGTCATTACAAGAGGGCAGAATTCTCGAATGACTTTACAAGGGATAGTCCCTCAAAACACCAATATCCCATCATCCAACATTGTGGTCAAACAACCTCCTACAGCAGCAAGGCCTTATAGTTTTGTGGACCAATTGCAACGTACTCCAGCACAAATCTCAATCTTAGAGTTATTGAAGTTGTCACCAAATCATAAAGAGATTTTGGAAAAAGCTTTGGAAGAGACACATGTTTCTACTACCTTAGGGGAAGAAAAATTTCAAAATATGGTAGGACATCTTGTGGCTCCTCATTGTCTTTCATTTTCCGATCAAGATGACATGTCTATAACTCGTCCTCAAAATTTGCCATTACATATAGAGGTTTTGATCGAAAGACATAGAGTCAAAAGAGCCCTTATTGATGGAGGGGCTGGCCTTAACATATGCACATTGAGTCTTGTAAAATCCTTAGGTCTATCCGAGTCTTGCATTGATCCTACAAAGAAAATCACCATAAAAGCTTATGATGAAGCTGAAAGAGCTTCTAAAGGCATGATTGTGTTGCCCATCCAAGTGGGACCAGTCAAGAAGGAAACCAAATGTCAAGTGTTGGACATGAAATTAACCTATAACATCTTATTGGGAAGACCATGGATTCATGAGATGCAAGCTGTCCCATCCACATACCACCAATGCATCAAGTTCCCATACATGGGTGAAGAAATTACAGTTGGAGGAGACTCAAATCCATTTCAATATTGCAATGCACTCAAACCCTTGCATGAATTGTACATTCCACATAATCGTGAAGGAGTTGTTCCAAGAATCACCAATGAAGATGCACAAAATCCTCTTCAAGCTAGCTCAACTACATCAACTAAGGGCAAGGAAAAAGTGAGCTACGAGGGTCCAAATGTGATGGAAAGTCCATATGTGGCACCTAAATTGGAAACAGTGATCTACAAACCTACTAAAGAGGAAAAAGAACAAGCTAAAGCAGCTCATTATCAATACATGAGTGAGATGATGAACAAATTTGACAAACAATGCAAGATTAGTTCAAAAGGGGTAGGAGAATATTCAGTTTCTCTATTTGACATGCCCATGTCTCCTAAGTCACATGGTAAACCCTCAAAAGAACATCTTCCACATAAGTATAATTCTTATTTTGTGAGGGAAGATAGCAAAGCAACATGGGATAAGGAAGAGAATGATGTCCTTCAATGGCTTTATCATGATGAGGATGGTACCTTAGACACTCCCATGGAAAGAATTCAGCATGTCAATATACAAACAGAACAATATGGGAAAGGATTTGATATTATGCAAAAGATGGGATACAAAGGAAGAGGACCCCTAGGCCAAAGAAATAGAGGATTATTAGAACCTATTGAACCTATTTGGAGGGAAAGTCATGAAAAATCCAGAGTAGGTTTTCAATATAAGGGAGAAAGTTCAAGTCCAATGCATGATTTTCATCCTCAAATAAATGCATTAGAATCCGAAGGAGATAGTGATGACTCTAGGGATTATGAATGGGATACTTTATCAGATGAGTCATGTCAAGATAAAGAAGTCATTGCTATACATACTTATGCAAAAATCCCAAAACAAGATGCTCCAATTAATGAAGAATCTTCTATTCAAAGGCCTAATATAGAACAAGCATCTAGTAGTGGAGCATGGATAGAAACATTTTGGACACCTTCAGAGGAGGGAAATTCAAACGTTAGTTTTAACCCGCTTGTGGCTTTTCCCACATTGTTTCCCGTAGAGGTCGACGAGGATTCAAGTGAAGGGGACTTTGACCCTGCTTCCATGGATCATCTTGAGGAAGCGCATATCATAGATCTAAACGATACAATGTATGAACCCTCAAATGAAGTCATGTCCATAAATCCTATTGATGATACCTTACCCAATAACTCCTTAATTTTGATACATCCAGACCTCATTGATTGGGATCAAAATGAACCACATGACTTACTTTACTTCCCAAATGACCAAGTAACAAACCAATACCTCAATGCAGTTGAACCCTCTTTCACCAACGAACTCAATACGGACATGATGACAATAGCAAGGGTCCAATCTCTTAGTCAAAAAAAGAAAAAATGAAAAAAATAAAAAAATGAGAAGTTCTATTGGTGAAAACCCAACTGTGGCACCATTAGAACCAAAAACAATGAAAATAAAAGACGTTTCTTTTGGTGAAAACCCAACTGTGGCACCATTAGAAGAGAGATTGGATACTTTGCCTGAACATGAAGAAGAACGGTCATCTATTCTTATAGAACCAACAGAAAAAGTTAACATTGGTACAGAACTAGAGCCAAAGGTTGTACACTTGGCTGCATCACTTACATCTCTTGAAAGAGAGGACTTTATCAAATTCTTCCAAGAGCAACAAGTAAATTTTGCATGGTCATATGCCGATATGCCTGGACTGGATCCTGATTTCATAATGCATCATCTGAATGTTAGACCCGGAGTTAAACCTGTGAAGCAAAAACTAAGGAAAATGCACCCACATGTGGCTCTTTTAGTCAAGGCAGAATTGGAAAAATTGTTAAAGGTGGGATTCATAAGAACAATAGCATATGCTGATTGGATCTCTAACATTGTGCCGGTTACTAAGCATGATAGATCTATCCGTGTGTGTACGGATTTCAGAAATTTAAACCTTGCATGTCCCAAAGATGACTTCCCATTGCCAAGCATTGATACCATAGTGGATTTGACAGCAGGTCACGCAATGTACTCATTAATGGATGGATTTAGTGGCTACAACCAAATCAAAATTGCTCCCGAAGACCAAGAAAAGACAACATTTACTTGCCCTTGGGGTACTTTTTGTTGGAATGTCATGCCCTTCAGTTTAAAAAATGTTGGAGCTACATATCAAAGGGCCATGACAACTATTTTCCACGACATGATGCACACTTTCTTAGAAGATTATGTGGATGACATTCTAGCAAAATCCCACAATAGAGAAGAGCATTTACAAATCCTAAGAAAAATATTCATTCGGTTAGAACAATTCAAAGTTAGATTAAACCCAAAGAAGTGTGCCTTTGGTGTCCAATCTGGCAAGTTATTGGGTTATATAGTGTCAGCAAAAGGCATTGAAGTTGATCCTGAAAAAGTACAAGCCATTCTAGAAATGGAGATTCCAAGAAATATTAGCCAAATGAGGTCACTACAAGGAAAGATTCAATCAATAAGGAGATTTATCTCTCAATTAGCAGAAAAGTGTCACTCCTTCACCAGATTGTTACACAAGGACACTACATTTATGTGGGATGAAGAATGTGATAAGGCCTTCGCTACTTTGAAGACTTATTTGATAAACCCACCTATTCTTATGCCACCTATCAAGGGTAAAGAACTGTTGTTATACATATCAGCCACAGAAAGGTCTCTAGGCATATTGTTGGCACAAGAAGATGAGCAAGGAAAAGAAAGGGCAATCTACTATCTTAGTAGAACCTTAATAAAATATGAACTCAATTATTCATTCATGGAAAGAGCATGTCTAGCAGTGGTTTTTGCATCTCAGAAACTAAGACATTATATGTTGATGCATAAGATCAAATTAATTGCCAAGATTGATCCTCTCAAATACTTGCTAAGTAAAACTGCCTTAACAGGTAGAATAGCAAAATGGGTCATGATCCTAAGTGAATTTGACATTGAATATGTTGATAGAAGAGCAATTAAAGGATAAGTGATAGTAGATCACTTAGCAGATAACCTAATGGAGTCTACACAAACCATGCAAATTGAATTTCCAGATGTAGAAATTGTCAACATAGAAGCAAAGACATGGAAATTATATTTTGATGGATCTTACACACAAGGAGGTTCTGGAGCAGGTATATTATTGGTTACTCCTCAAGGGTACACCATTCCAAAGTCCTATAAACTCTTATTTCCATGCACCAATAACATAGCGGAATATGAGGCATTAGTCATTGGCATCAAAATGGCTTTAGAATGGAATATTATAGAATTACAAGTGTATGGAGATTCCCAACTCATAATCAATCAGGTTAATAATGAATACAATACCAAAGATATAACATTGATGAAATATAAAACCTTGATTGATGGATGGAAGAAGTACTTTGCTTTGATCACATTTGAACAGATTCCAAGAGAAAAGAATAGAGCAGCAGATGCCATGGCTACCTTGGCTTCATTGTTACAAAAACCAGATCAAAATGAGAAGTATGAGTTCTTGGTGGAAGAGTTGGTAAAACCGGCATTCAACCTTCCTGACACCCAAATTGTTGCTCTTTTACATGGACATGACTCTCCTTGGTATGGACCCATCTATACTTACCTTAAAGACCAAGTACTCCCCATAGACCAAACTCATGCCCAAAAACGTAACTTCATACGCCAAGCTGCCCGTTACCTAATCCTTTCAGACACATTGTATCGTAAGGGTCTTGATGGGACGTTACTTAGATGTCTAGAGGAAGAAGAGTCTAAGTTAGCTTTACGCGAGGTCCACGAAGGCATTTGCGGGTCACACTCAAGCGGTCTTAATCTAGCTAAGAAAATCCTTCGTTTAGGGTACTTTTGGACAACATTAGAAAAGGATGCTTGTCAATTTGTGAAGACATGCAGCAAATGTCAATATCATGGTAATATGATACATGCACCGGCTCAAGAATTACACCCATTTATTACACCATGGCCTTTTTATCAATGGGGTTTTGACTTGATTGGAATCATATATCCTCCATCTTCAAACGGACACAAGTATATTATCATAGCAATAGAATACTTCACCAAATGGGTGGAAGCAGTTCCATTAACAACAGCAACCGGCAAACAAATTTCAATGTTCATTTTGAACCACATAATTTGTCGCTATGGTATTCCACATGCCATTATCACGAATAATGGGAAACAATTCAAAAATTAGGATATTGATGAACTTTGCATGACATTTCACATTACACATCATTCATCATCCATTTATTATCCACAAGGCAATGGACAAGCTGAAGCAACGAACAAAAATATCCTCACAATATTAAAAAGATCAGTTAACAAATCAGGAAGAGATTGGCACGTGCAAATAAATCCCGCACTATGGGCTTACAGAACTAGTATCAGAACACCTACAGGAGCCACCCCATTCTCTTTAGTCTATGGAACCGAAGCAGTTCTACCATTAGAAGTTGAAATTCCATCTCTACGGGTTTCATTAAGAGGATTGATCACTGATGAGGATTATAGGATTGCCAGACTACAACAATTGGAATTTTTAGAGGAACACCAGACTCAAGCTTATGAGCATTTAAAAGTTTATCAAAACAGGATTGCACGCAATTACAACAAACACATCAAACCAAGAACTTTTCAAGTAGGAGACTTGGTACTAAGAGAAAATCCCAAAAATCAAGCTGAAAGGGAAAAGAAAGGAAAGTGGGAAGCTAATTGGATAGGCCCATTTGTGATAGTGTCATCCTTTGGAACTAGAACATATAAGTTATCAGATTGTAATGGTGAAGAATTACAAGAACCCATAAATAGCATTCATTTGAAGAAGTTCTACACCTAAAGCAGATGAAAGAGTATAAAGAGTATCAGATGAGAGAGCATCATAATTATTGTACATAGTTGAAAAGGGATCTGGAAAAACCAAAAACATTGGAAAAGAAGAAAGATAAAAAATAGTGGAAAATTGAGCCTGAAGAAAGCAAAAACATTTGAAAAACTATCTCTTGGTGAAAACCTAGCAAATAGGCGCCAAGGTGATAAAGAAAAATACAAAAAAAGAAAAAATACAAAAAATACAAAAAATACAAAAAAAATGAAAAAGAGAAAAAGTGCCTTGGTGAAAACCTAGCAAATAGGCGCCTCGGTAGCAAAAAAAAAAAAAAAGAGAGCACCCAAAGGTGAAAACTTGGCAACAAGCACTTTTGGTTCCTTTAAGTCATTTCTTTCCTAGCCACATGTGTACATAATGCATCTCATCATCCCATTTGTCTAAACCTTCATTGCATCCGTCATTTATACATAGTCATAGTAAAAGTTTGTAGCATCATCCTTTGCATTGCCCAAAGTTGTCAAAACTGATACATCAAATACTTGGGGGCAGCATAAACGGATTGGAAAGTGGGTACCTCAAAAAGGATTCAAATGAGCAACATTCAGTCACAAGCAAAAAGGGATCAACATTTTCAGAAGAGAGATCAGATTTTTGTAAACCTTTGATTGATATCATTGATTACTAACCAAGAAGTTGACTACCACAACAAAATCCTTGAGCCTCAATTGACTTATTATTCAGGATTAAAAATCAAACATCATTTCATGATCAAACACTTGGAAATATTTTTTTGAAAATCAGAAAACAATGCAAAACACTTAGATAGATTCTTTTGAAAAGTTGGTTAAAAATCTGTTTACTTACATTAATTCAATTTGTATCAAGTCTTTTTAGCTAATCAATGATGTTTCGACTAGATTGGCAATGATGGAGACATGATATTTTTCTTGACTATGAAGTGACTGTTTGGAGGAAGATTCATTGCCTAATGAGAATTCATCTAAAGACATGGTCATCAAAGAACCATTGAGGATTATCTTATAAAAAAATGAGTTAACCTTTGTTTGTTTATGCAACCGGATACCTTGGATATTTAGATTCTTCATATCTAAATGACAAAATCCACTTGCAACATAGAATCTGACAAAATCGGTATTTGTACTCTCATGATTGTTTGTAATCAGTGATAGTCGTATCGACGAGACCGATGGGAAAGCAAAATGGAGGTTACCATATGAGCAGTAAAAAAAAAAAGCGATATTCATATCATCATGTCAGTGGGCAGTGGTGATTGTATTGACTTTCCGGTCCCAAATGCTCAATGATGAAAATATATCCTCAAGGCATTTACTTGCTAAAAGCTAGTGACACTTAGCTGCATTCATATAAAAGGTTAAATGCATTCTCATGTTAGATTAATTGCACATGCATTTTTTCCCAAGGGTTTCATTTTGCATTAAAAAGGGGGTACATAACATCATCAATAGGGTTAAATCAGCAAGGACAACATCACTTCAATATCATCTTTTCTACAATAAAAACCTGAGATTATACTTTTTGCATTCATTCCATATCATTAATCATTACATAGATATATTATCAAGGAAAAGAAGGAAATAATCATTTACATGTGCATACATACAGATTGCATACATGAGAAATAACATATCAAAACTGCATCCATACATGAGAAAGAAATGCATCCATCTATCTATATCATACATAAGATACGTTGCATCCATAGACACATCCATCCAAAAACAAATGCATTAGATAAACACATATAGCAGCATCTAAAGGAAATCTCATATATCATCAAGTAAAAGCAGGAAAGATCATAAATGTCCTCATATCACACGTCTACTCACAACTCAATGCATCAAGTATAACAATGATATCACAAATCAACTCTATAATCGCCCATCAACAGGGGCATCAATGTCAAATAAGTATCAAAGTACAATCGGAAAGGTGACACCAAGGTCACAAGACTATGGTACAACATCAAGTATCTCAGCATCAGTACACAAATGATCAATAAGAGCACTCATAGCTCAACTCTCGTCACCACTGGGAGGAGGTCCTGGAGGAGGCTGTGGAGGAGGCTGTGATGGAGGCTGCTGAGGCGGCTGAGGAGGTGTCTGACCAACCATAGCAACAAGGAGAGGAACCAATGGAGCCAAACCTGATACTAACTGTTGAATCATAGACGACATCTGTGATACCTCTGTCTGTAATGCTCCCACATCTGCTCGTAGCTGGGTAGTACTAGAACTCTCCCCAACCTCATAGGTACTCTGAGGATCACCTGTATCTATAGGGGCTTTTCCCCGATCACAGGAAAAAGCTGCTGGCATCTGCTGTGCACCTGTATCCTGCCCATCCATGGTAGCCTGTTGTAATCCTGCTCCCGTATCCTGTCCTGCAACTGGATCCTGTCTAGCAGCCCTCACATGATCCTGACGATCTATCCTCTGTCTCTGTGCTACTGCAGGACGAGGAGGAGGAGGTGGTGCCTGTACCTGTACATCTCTCACTCGTCCTCTGAGTCTAATCACCGCTCTACCTCGTGGTCTACCTCTGCGTCTCCTCCCACCACCGACATCATCACCATCATCATCTCGCCCAGGCACTGGCTCTGCAGGGTCTGTAAATCGAGGCATCGGATGCTCCATCAACCAAGCTAGATACTCCTGAGTGACTCCGGCATCTCTGATGTGTAACCTCATATCCCAATCCATATAACCCAGTAGTGATATCTGCTCAATAGCGTCATCGTATGAAGGCATGTGACCCCAAGTAGCCCGCTCTGCACTAGAACGAGCATATATTGCAGATCCCTGAGGCATAGGTTGAATCTGCCCAAACTGCCGTAGCACTCTACCTGCCAAGAATCTCTCAAGAACAGAGTCGATCCTGCCGATCATCCATCGAGGAGCAAACATATATGGTAACTCCAAGCTATCCTCTCTCCAATCCTCGACCTCGAAATATGGTCTCCAATAGACCTCATCCATGTCATCAATCTGACGCTGCCAATACTCCAAATGACCCAAGTGATGCTGTGTCACCATACCAGTATACTGCCATGCAAAAGGATATCCTAAAGGACGATCTCGATTTGATATAAGATGACTGACTGGTAAGTGCTCCCATATCCACAGCTGCAAAATATGAATCCCAGCAGATAACGAAGCTGATCTCCTGTAAACCACCTCATGAAGATCGTGATAAAGCTGTGCCAGCACACAAGATCCCCAGTCAAAGCGTCGAGGCTGATGTAGCAAATCCTCGATAATCCTGCCCCATCCCACTGAAAATCTGTGACCTCGCCGATCAGGTAATAATACACCACCAATGATAGCACCTAATAACGCTGGTAAAATAGGAAATGAGGCAAACTGAGGCCATAGGATGCAATCATCACCTATAGACGGATCTCCGAATACTCATCGACAATATGTCCCATCATAAACTGCATCATAATATGCTATCTCTCCATGAGTCGGGATCTGTAGCAATCTATAAACATCCTCAGGTGTAATCGTCATCTCGCCCTGTGGTAGCCAAAACGTGTTTGTCTCAGAGTGCCAACGCTCTGCGACAGCGGTAATCAAACCTTGGTTCATCTGGAACCGAGGAAGCTCTAATACACATAATAAACCGTAGCGCCTAATCACTCGCCTCTCAGCGTCAGTCAACTGCGCCCTAAGCTCCATCACCCAGTGTGGTACAGTCCGGAGGGACAGAACAGGGACATCCTCCTGTTTCATCACAACAATGGAATCACATAAGTAACTTACTATCAGGAAATCAAACAATCAATCATAGTCATCAATTTAAATATACCTATCAGACCTACCAATCCTAACTCTAAGCATTGAGGAAGGATGATCCTAGTTTTATGTCTCTAAGCATTTGAGCATAAAATGAATGGACGATTAGATCCATGACCTATCATTCGTGATGAAGATTGATTAACCTTATTCTTTGATATTATAGTTACCTATGTCCTAATTTGTTGTTGAAATCAAACAAGGGGAACACCCTAACTGAACATTCGATTGAATTCATTGACGTGATCGATATCAATCAAGTTGACGCAATCGAGCAATCAGACGTCCTAGAAAAGTCTCAAATAAACAAAAAAATTTTTTACTTACGCGACTTTTCTTTCCGGCGTCATTTCTTTTACCAGAGGCAACATCTCTTTCTCCATACACGTGGTTTTATTCATCCGCGTGACTTAATTTCACGGAAGCGATATAAGATTTTCCGCAGGCGACATTTTATTATTCAAGTGTGTCACGCGGTACATAATTAAAATGATTAAAACCCTAAGCGATATTAAATTATCCTTAGGCGATAAATGATTTTCTAAATGCGTGAGCAAACCTAAGGAAGGCGATATCAAATTTTCCAAAGGCGACATTTTAAATTTTCAGGCGAAATTAAAAAGCACAGAGGCGACATTTCTTTTCACAAACGCAGAATCAAAATTTTTAAATGCATTAAATGAGGTCATAAATGCAACTTTAAAAACATGAGGAAAATTTGAATGACATACCGGAGGACCATCGGTCGCTCTCCGACTGAACCGGCGCACTCTTTCAAACCGATGCTCGCGATGTGGGACCACCATCGTGTAAAAAAGGCTAAAATCAGAGCTCAAATCTCAAGAGGGAACGGTGCAAATGAATAGTAAAATGAGGGGTTTTACCCTATTTAAGGTGAAATTGGTCCTAATAAACACTTAAAAATGCACTTTGGACCTATTATAAGACATTTTCATTAATTGGGGCATGAATCAAACTTGATTGTTTCTTTCAAACGGTATCAGAAATCAAAACATATTCCAACTACTCAAAATCATTCAAATCAAGGAATTAATATGTTTTATTTCTGAGGGGGCATCAGAGTATCAAATGGGCATCACATCAAAAACATTTATCAGTGGGGCATATCATATCAGTATCATATCAGTATCAGTATCAGTGGGGCATATCATATCAAATCAGTATCATATCATATCATTATCATATCAGGAGGCAAGTCAATTGCATATCGGTTTCATATCAAATCTGCTATCATATCAAACCTATCAACATATCAGCAATCAATCAACCCAGGACCTTTATCAATTAACCCAGGACCTTTATTAGTGAACCCAGGACCTATCATCAAATCAGGACCCATATCATATCAGAGGCATCAGAATCATATCAGCACCATCATCAGAGGCACATCATCGTCATCAGTAAGTACATCAATCAGAACGATCAGAGGCATATCAGAACCAGAACAGAATCAGATCATCATACTAAGGGAATCTTTGAATCGGTGTTCTTCGCACATCGACTCAAAGAGGGGCATTTGTAGACATGGAAAATTGGCAAAGGCTTAATTCAATCAAAAGGTGCAACAAATCATCAAAATAGCACTAAAAATCAATAAATGGAACAAAGGCAATTCAAATCAAAAGAAAATTCAATTAAATGATTAAATGATTAAATAAAGCTTGAAAAGGGGAAAAACACTACGAAATTGATTAAATTCAATTAATGACATAGTTGTTGAAATGAAAAATCAAAATGAACATCTTACCCTTCATGGCTAAATTTAATTACTTTAATTAATTAATAAATCATAAATTCTCTCAACAAAGCAAAAGAGGAGACAAAATAGACACAAATCACTCACTTTTGTTGAAATGGTCCAGCCTTTTGAAACTATTTAAATGTTTGTCCCCCCATATATGGACAAAGCAAAGCCAATTGACCTTACCCAAGCATAACCATGGTTATCTCACTCTACCCCCTACCCTTGGGAAAATCCTATAAATAGAAGGCATTTTGAGGCATTATTCATCCACTCCATATCTTTGAATTGCAGCAAAGCTCTTGCAATTTGCATCCACATCACTCACTTAGCATTTTCATTGATAATTAGCTTCAATTGTTGATCATTTTAGAGATTTCTTATCAAATAGAGCTAGAATTTGATAATTAGATCTAGTTTGCATATCATTCTTAGTTCAATTCTCATAATTAGAGTGTCACTAGTGAGGATTTGCAGCTGAGAGCCTCACTTACTACTTCAATTTAGAGAACCATGAGATGTTGATAGATTAATTGTGCATTTGTTAGATTATTTTTCTCTAATTCTTGTTGTTCTTAGTTAATCTTGTAATTTCATGAAGGTGTAAATCACTCATACACAATAGGCAACAGTAAATAAATTGAATTGTAAATCTGCAACTATCCTTTGCATAATCATATCTTTTGTGCACTCTTCTTCTTCACTTCAATCCTTCAATTTCCATTGGCTCCAACACTTCATCAAACTCATCTTTCTGACTCAGAATTCAACCTTTTCCTACTTCACTGCATCAATCAGTGACTCAATAACTCTTCAACTAGCTAGCCTTTTGTCCATACAATTTCATCTTTTATATAGACTTTTGTTTTTCTGCTTAATCTCCTTTATCATGTTTTCCTTTGATTAATTTCAATCATCTGATCATCCTCATACACTAATTTAATAAATTTAGAGCTTGATAAAATATTTTATCATCATCTTAGAACTTAAACTTTATTAGAACTTGTACCTTCTCTTTTTGCTGCTTAGATCTTACCATAGATCATCTCTTTGAATTTTTCTGATCGTAGATCTCTTCAACTAACTCTTCCTCATCATTAGAATCTTCCAGCTCATCATAGCTCATCATTAACTATCATTCTGATCTTGTATTTAATTTATGTTCCTTTCTCGGTGACTAACTTCTTTTCTTCAACTGAATTTTGGTTAACTTTTTTCGGTGACTGAAACCTTCTGCTCGGTGTCTTGACTTCCTTTCTCTTTACCGAAACTTACTTTGATTTTACCGAATGACTTTTTCTGCTTGGTAACCCCAACTATTTTTCTTACCGACTTAACTAATCTTCTTTACCGACTTGATATAATTAAATATTTGGCAAAAAACAATTATATCAACATAACCTTAACATTGTCTGATCTATATAAGTTGCCCAATTAAGTTCTTCATCTTCTCAACATTCCACTTTTTCTTCTTCTTAGTTATCTCTATTTATATCATACTTTGAATGATATGGCAACTCAATATAAATCATAAATCAATTATTTGACATCAATGACAAGATAATAACTAATCTAAACTTTATATTATCTTGTATACCTCTGATCTTAGTCGGTCTTTATCATCATCACCATCAATTATAGTAACAATCTCCCTCTTTGGCATTGATGAAAACACTCACTGTCAGTCTTCATTGTTCAATTGATGATGACAATTTACTTTTTATCTTGTCTTTGTCATGTACTCCCTCTGATCTTTATCTTCTTCTTTTCTTGATCTCCTTTTTTAATCAATTGCATATTCTCCCTCTTGGATATTCCATCTCTCAATATATCTTCTCCATCTATTTTAGTAATCTCTCCCTCTTAGCAATATTTAGCAATATTCTCCCTCTTTGACAAAAAAGCCAAAGACACATACTCCTAAAATTTTTTCTCAAGAAGTAAATCATACCTTAAATGTAGTAATTTGTCATTGCTTACATAAACATCTTTCACAATGTTAGGCATCACTCAAAGAGTGAACACTAACATCAACTCACAAAACATATATTTTGATGAAAACTTGAATTAATGTAGCATGCATCTTGTCTTAATGAATATTGGATAGGGGAAGAACCCCTAATTTACCTCTGAGATACTCAAAAGAATCTTTCGGTAGTGGTTTGGTAAATATATCTATTTCTGGTCTTTTGAATTCACATACTCCGATATCACATGCTTGTCTTCAACTTGTTCTCTCAAGTAATGATACTTGATAGAAATGTGTTTTGTCTTTGAATGCATCACCAGATTATTTGATATGTTAATAACACTTGTGTTATCACAGTAAATAGTAACATGATTAGTAATCTTCTCTTGCATACCTTCAAGTAGCTGTTTGATCTGCGTAATGTTTGAACAATTCATAGCTGCAACAACATACTCAGCTTCGGTAGTAGACTATGAAGTACAACTATGTTTCTTTCTTAGCCATGTCACTAATATTTCTCCTAAAAAGAAAGAGCATCCACTTGTACTTTTCCTATCATCAATGTTTCTAGCCCAATCAACATCAGTGTATACCTTCAGATCAAAATCTCCTCCTTTCTTGTATAGTAGACCGACATCTTCAATCCCTTTCAGATATCTTATAAATATCCTTTTAACTACAGACATGTGTGTTTCCTTTAGGTTGGAAGAAAATCTTGTAACAATTTCAACAACATGAGCAATATTAGGTATGCTATGAACAACATATTGTAACGTACCAATCATGGATTAGTAGAGTGTTTCATTTACTTCCTTTGTTTCATCTTCCTTTGACAATTTATAGCTAGTAGCCATCAGTGTACCAATCGGTTTTGAATCTTCCATACTGAATGTCTTTAAGATCTCCTTGATATACTTTGACTGTGTGATGTAGATCTCATCTTTAAATTTTTGAATTTGTAGTCCAATAAAGAATTTTATCTCTCCTATCATGGATATCTCAAATTCCTTTCTCATCTCCTCGGCAAATTATCTACACATTGTTTCATTTTCTCCAAATATGATATCATCAACAAATATTTCAACAATCAAAATCTTATCATTGCTATCACATTTCAGATACAAATTCTTGTTGTCACTTGTTCTTTGAAATCCAATCTTGATTAAATAAGAGTGTAATCTTTCATACCATGTTTGGGGTGCTTGTTTCAAACCATATAGTGTCTTGTGTAGTTTGCATACCATATCCTTGTTAGAATTCTCAACAAATCTTCCAGGTTCAATGTACACTTCTTCAAAAATTTCATTAAAAAATACAAACTTAACATCCATTTGATAAACTTTGAATCCATTATATGCAGCATATGTAAGTAAAATTCTAACACCTTCTAATCTAGCAATAGGGGAAAATGTATCACCATAGTCAATACATTCTTCTTGTGCATATCTCTTGCATACTAGTCTTGTTTTATTTATGATCACATCTCCTTTTTTATTTAGTTTATTCCTAAAAATCCATTTTGTGCCAATCACATTCTTATCCTCAAGTCTCAGTACCAATGACCAAGTATTGTTCTTTTCAATCTGATCAATCTCTTCTTTCATTACATTAATCCAATCTTCATTATCAAGTGCATCCTTGATTAGTCTTGGCTCAAATTCAAAAATCAAACATGTATTGTCTCTTAACTTGATTCTTGTCATGACTCATGCATTCTTGTCTCCAATGATTTTTCTTGGTGAGTGGTGTCTCCTCATATATTTTTGCTAAAAAAAGCTCGGTAGATTGTTCACCAGTATTTTCATCTCTCGATTGAGCCTCATTTGGTTCCTCAGTTTCTTCTTGCAGCTTAGGTATAGTACCAAAAATTCCTTCATGTACATATACAAATATTTGATAATCTTCTTGTTCCTTTTTGCTATCTTCTTCATTTCTTTCTGCAAATTCATCAATCCTCACATTTTCACTTTCCACAATTTTGTTCGTAGCCTTATTGAGACATTTATAAGCTTTGATTTTTGTGGAGTATCCTAGGAATATATACCTACATCACCTTTAGAATCAAACTTTCCATTCATAGCATCTTTTAGAATATAGCACCTACATCTAAAAAATTTAAAGCAACTAACATTCGGTGTATGCCCATACTAGAGTTCATAGGGATTTTTGTTTGTATCTTTCTTCAATTGTACTCGGTTGAGAGTGTAGACAACAATACTAATGTTTTCTCTCTAGAATGTTTGTGCAAACTCTTTTTCAATCACTAGTGTTCTAGCACAATCAACTATTGATCTATTCCTTCTTTCAGCTATGTCATTTTGATGTGGAGTCCTTGGTGCAGATACTTGTCTTTTGATTCCATTTTCATTGCAAAAGACAGTAAATTCATTAGAGATAAATTCACCTCCTCTATCAGATCTTAAGCATTTTAGCAGCTTACCTGTTTCCTTTTCAATGCTTGCCTTATACTATTTGAACATTTGAAATGCATTATAATTTTCTTTTAGAAACGTTACCGACATCATTTTTTATTAGTCATCAACAAACAAAATGAAATACCGATCACCATAATAACTTTGAATTATCATAGGGCCACATAGATCAGTATAAACTAATTCCAAAATACCATTAGATGAGTAAGACTTGCTTGAGAAACTTGATTTTGTCATCTTACGAATCTGACATTCCTTGCATGTTAGTTTACCAGGCTTGCTTAATTTCGGTATACCTCTGACTCTATTCAGTTTTTTCACCTTAAACATGTTATCAAAATTTACATGACAGAGTCTTTTATGCCACAACCATACATCCTCAACTTTAACAAACAAGAAACTTTTTGTATCAGTATCAAGGTAGAATAAGTTATCTTTTGATTGTTCACCGGTTCCAATCAAATCTCCAGCAACACCATAAATCTTCACTTTTCTGTTTTAAAACTCCAGTTGGTGACTAATGTTGTTCAATTGTGAAACACTCAACAAGTTGTATTTTAGTCCTTGAACCCAATAATCATTATCATATTTGATCTTTTCATTTAAAATAAAGGATCTTTTTCCTCTTACATAACATGCAATGTCATTGCCAAATCTAACAAATCCTTCATCATAGTCTTCTAGGTTCTTAAAATTATCAATGTCACTAGTCATATGATGTGAGCAGTCACTATCAATAATTCATGGGTCAGTTTTGCTAACATGAGAAATAAAAGAGTTTTCATCTTCATATATTTCTTCTTCAGAATCATCCTTCGTAGCAACATAGACAACTTCCACACTCTCTTATGTGTCATCAGATTCATCATTGGTAACTCCTTCCTCAACTAGGTAGCATGATTTCTTCGATTTGTCCTTGGAGTCTCTAAACCATCAGTATTAGTTCTCCTTCTTTTCACTTTTATCATTCATGTCATTATCAGGACATATAGATGCGATGTGACCAATCTTGTTGCAATTGAAACATTTCAAAGGTATTTTACCTTTATAGTTTTATTTTCCTCTCAGTAGCCTTTTTGTCAGCACACTAGTAAATTTTAGCCTAATTTTCAACGCAAATTAGTCAATTTTTCGATACACATTAGTCGACCATACAACCAATATTATTGTCAAATTTTCTTCGTCGATTGTTCGACACATTAAATTATTGTTGAATATTCGACTCTCCTAGTGGTCGAATTATCGACTAATCCAACGTCAAAATAACCAAAGGGGTGGTGAAGAATGGCTGACATAACTTTGATCTTTTTTTACCAATATTTGTCACACATTCGACAAATGGTGGTCAAAATGGTCATATGGTTGGTGTAAATAAGCGACATATCTTTGATCATTTTCGACCACAGTTGGTTGAATTCTTGACAATTGAATATGTCGAGAGTTTAGCATTGGCGTCGAATGATATAGTCCTTTTGGTTGAACTATCGATGAATAAATACGTCGAGAGTATAGCATGGATGTCAAAATATATAGTTTTTGTGGTCAAAAAATTGACAACATATTTAGTTTTTTTTAAAATAATAATATATATTATGAATCTATTAATATATTATTAATGATATGACCATGATATTATTCCCAATATGAATCAATAGGATGGCATGAAAGGGGTCACATGGATGGCATATGAAATAATCATATGCATTATATGCATCCCCACCATTAGCCAATATCACTTTATGTTGAAAAAAAATCTTGCACCATGAGGTTATAGAACAAGGCTCATCAACCCAGCAAGGAAAAATTAATGGATGGGATGTAGAGGTTTTGTAAGAAGATAAAAATATGAATTCTCTGCCATTGTAATTGAATAAATTTTAAAAACACTAAAAAATGTCAAAATTAAATCTCAAAGCATAGAGGATAGAAAATTTTTGTCAAATATTGTAGTTGCAACATCCCTAGTAGACATGTATTCAAAATGTGGATGCACCGATAAGGCATGTGAATGTTTTGAAAAACCATGTTGCTTGTACCTATTATGACCATCTTCCTCCACCAAACTTCTATCAGGTCTTCTGATCAGCTTCACAAAAAGAAAACCTTATCAAATTTCCCAACATCATCATTATGCCAATATGAATAAAACCAATTCCCCTCTACTAGATTTCTGATATGCATGAAAAACATTAAAAAGTCTAAATTCCTCTTAATAATAATTTCTTTGTCTAGGAGGGAGTTAAAATCTTCTGTAGTCATGAAGGTAATCCGGGGATCAGACCTTCCATTTATTGAAGACCATTCAAAACACTTGGGTCTTGTAACACAAAATTCACTAAAGATGTTTTGGATGACTATGTCAAGATTTCCTGAAAACTGTTGTTTGAATAATCTGGAACATGATTTACCAATGTTTTCTATATCTCGATCAATATAGAAGTTTGTAGCTATAAACATGGAAAGAATTTCAGAATAGACCCTACAACTATCTGCATTTAAAAGAGATTATCTTCCTAGGATACGATAAACCGGTCTAAGGATGAGGGACTGGGTGTTCGACATAACAGCTTCGAGATGACTCAATGTGTTCTCTTCATCAAGTGCATTCCGTGTCCTTGGACATATCATCTTAATTGGGGTAGTCATGATTATCATGATTCAAGTAGCAGTAGGGATGCAAGAATGCTTTCTCATAGAGAAAATTAAATACTAAAGCTAGCCTTAAGGCGCTAAATCTACCTATAGCTATTCATCTTTCAAAATGCTTATCAGATTTACAACTGTTCATTGCTTAAGATAGAAACGAAAGTTGAAGAGTCAGGGAAGGAGGATGAAAATTATTTACATGTACTTATTAATTCATATAAATGGATATCTACCCAAGAAAGTGTTAAAAACAATTATAGATTTATATGCATATTTGTGTGTAGGGTAATATAATTATATAAGTAACAATTTATATGAAAAGGGTAAGTATATATGTGTGTGTGTGTGTGTATATATATATATATATATACATATACATATATATATACATATACATTATATATATGTATATGTATATGTATATGTATATGTATATGTATATATATATATATTATATATATATATATATATACATTATACATATACATACATATATTTATATATATATATATACATATACATATGTATATGTATATATATATATATATATGTATATATATATATGTATATGTATATATATATGTATACACATATATATATATATGTATATGTATATATGTATATATACATATATATACATATATACATATATATACATATATACATATATATACATATATACATATATATATATATACATACATATATATATATATACATATATATACATATACATATATATATATACATATATATATATATACATATATATATATATATATACATATATATATACATATATATATACATATATATATATACATATATATATATATGTATATATATATCTATATATATATAGATGTATATTATATCTATATGTATATATATATGTATATATCTATACATATATATATATATATATATATACACATACATATATATATATGTATATATATATATACATGTATATACATATATATACATATTATATACATATATATACATATATGTATGTATGTATGTAGATATATATATATATATATATATATATATATATATATATATATATATGTAGATATATATATATATATGTAGATATATATATATATATGTAGATATATATATATATATGTAGATATATATA
>BSBK01001637.1:0-2500 GCA_027943335.1 Chamaecyparis obtusa
ATAAATGTTTCGAGGTAATCATTGATAGTGGAAATTCTAATAAGTTTGGCATCTGAAGAGCTAGTTAACAAATTGTAGTTGCAGAGATTGAGACATCCTAAGCCTTACCATATTGCTTGGATCTAGAAGGAGCATAAACTACTTGTAAGTGAACAAAGCCTTGTTAAATTCAAAATTGGGAATTATCTATTAGGAATAAGGTGTCTCAACCTTGGATAATTCCTATTCTTATTATTTGTTTTATAAATATATTTCTTGCAAATAATGTAATTAAGTGTGAGTGTACATGTCTAGTTGGCATGTTGATGTGTCACTCTCACTTGATGTGTCGGTATCTTGAATTGTGTGTAAGGAGATCATGGCTAAAACGGTTATGATGGATTCCTATGACACGTAAGAGCTATTTTTGGAAGATTCAATGATGGGTGAAGGACATGTAGCAACTGATAAAGTTGAGTACTGTACACTCCTCCCCAATCATGGGGTTCGGGTTCCTATTTTCTTGGAGAATGGTAAAACCCTAATACGGCTATCTTTGGAAGTTGCCCTAAAAAGGGAAGCGCATGATATAAGCATTTTTTAGGGTTGCGAAGTGAGGTGAAGTTTGTCTATTGTTGGAACAATTTTTATGCTCTACCCCGCGATTTGTCTTCAAGAGTAGGAAATATTCTGAAAGAGCTTGCATTGCAAGTGTATTGAAAACTATAATAGTTTTGATAAATACATTGTGCAGGTTTTGGAGTGCTGGGGTTTTTACCGAAATATTTCCCTAGGGTAAATCTTTGTGTCATTCTTTATTTTCTATATGCATGGTATAAGGCTGCACTATCATTGTTAAAGTAGTTAACGAATATGAAATTGTAAGGATTAAAAGAATTTGCACAATACTTTCCTTTAGAGATTAGTGTAGGAAGCTGTTTTCGCACCTAAGTTTCCTTACATTATCATGATGAAGTCTTGTGTGATATTATGCCTATGGATTGTTGTCATATTCTTTTGGGTAGACCTTGACAATATGATAGGAAAGCTTTGCATGATGGTAGATTGAATCAATATACTATTTGGATGGATGGAAAGAAACAAGTATTATTGCCTTTAATAGAGAAGTTGATGAAGGTCATTGTACTACGGTTAGAGTATGCTTGGTTGAGGTAAAAATTTTACAAGAGAAATGAAAGAACAAAATATTTTTTTTGCTTTAATTCCAAGAAAACTGAGAAATAAGATGAGTTAGAACATGCACCTGAGGTTAAACTTTGTTGATTGAATTTCATGACATCATTTCTGATAATGTACCTGATGGTTTGCCTCCTATGAGAAGTATAAGTCACTGTATGGATTTGATACCTGGAGCTAGTTTTCCTAATAAAGAACCACATAGGTTAACACCTGATGAAAAGACAGAGTTGAATAGACAAGTGCAAAATTTATTGAGAGAGGTTTGATTAGGGAAAGTTTGAGTCCTTGTGCAGTACTTGCTGTGTTAGCACCAAAAAAGAATGGAGAATGGAGAATGTGCACTGATTCTAGAGCTATAAACAAGATAACAATAAAGTACATATTTCCTTGCCTAGGATGGATGACAATAATAGATAGTTTGAGTGGAGCAAATTATTTCACAAATATTGATTTGAAGAGTGGATATCATCAAATTAGGATTAGAGAAGGGGATGAATGGAAACTTCTTTTAAGACTAATGAAGGTTTGTATGAATGGTTGGTTATGCCTTTTGGTCTGACTAATGCACCTAGTACTTTCATGAGGCTGATGAATGAAGTTTTGAAAAGATTCTTGGGTAAGTTTGTGATTGTATATCGTGACGACATTTTGATATTCAGTAAGAGTAAGGAAGAACATCTTGAACATATCAGACAAGTATTGTAGAGATTGAAGGAAGAAAAGTTGCTAATTAATTTGAAGAAATGTTCATTTATGAAAGAGGAGATTGTGTACCTTGGTCTTGTAATTTTAGCTGATGGATTGAAGATGGATCCTGAGAAAGTGAGAGTTATACTTGATTGACCTACACTAGAGAATGTTGGAGAGGTAAGATCATTTCATGGATTGGCAAGTTTTTATAGGAAGTTCATTAGAAATTTCAGTTCTATTTGTAATTCTATGACTGAAACTATGAGAGGAGATAAAAGGGATTTCAAATGGACACATGGAGCACAAAAGAGTTTTGAAACATTGAACAAAGAATTGCAGAATTACCTACACTTGCTTGCCTGATTTTAGTAAATTTTTTCAAGTTGAATGTGATGCTAGTGGAAGTACAGTTGGAGCTCTTTCAAGTCAAGAAGGAAAACCTGTAGCTTTCTTTAGTGAAAAGTTGAATGATGCTAAGAGAAAAATATTCAGTTTATGACCAGGAATTCTATGCTATTGCTCAAGATTTGACGAAATGGAGACATTATTTGATGCCTAAAGATTGTGTGTTGTATACTGACCATAAAGCTTGTAGTATTTGGGAAGTAAGAATAAATTGAATCAGAGACAT